>CACRXK020004044.1:0-33391 GCA_902702795.2 Paramuricea clavata
TAATCCCCTCACCAACTAGTGACAGTGCTTTTACTTGCTGGATTGTACAACCTGCTTTCTCTTCAAATCTTTCTTTTACTCTTTTGTGACAGTGCTTTTACTTGCTGGATTGTACAACCTGCTTTCTCTTCAAATCTTTCTTTTACTCTTTTTTCCAAGAACTCTTGCCTTATTTTCACTTCTCTACCAGAAGGCTTCTCTCCTAGTATAAACCAAATATGGAAAAAACATTTATACTGTATTTCATTTCTAATGCAGGTTTTCTGTAACATATGATAGCCAAAAGGTTGTTGTATGGAGAAATTGACTTAATTCATCAACTCTATATCATTCAAAGCCCTGTCTCACACACCACTGGAAGCTGGTGCAGCATCAGTCACATGCTTGACATTTATCTGTCCACAATGCTCGCTTTAGTGATTTTTCTGTGTTGGTGTAATGTACTCAGGTGAATATGATGATTGTGATGTTACTCTGAGTGTATATCCACACCGGGCAGGCTTGAAAAAAATGCCTGTTCAAGCATGTGATATTTTGGAACTGAATCTAGGTGTAATGTGTGTTGGTGTAATGTGGATATACACTCAGAGTAACATCTCAATGCTCGGTTTATTACAGACATACATTGCAGTATTGCACAACCTAGCTAACATGTCTACTTTAACTTTTTGGTTATCATTCCATGTTTCGCGCACCAATATAGGTTAGGGTTAGGGGTTAGGTATTAGGGTTAGGTTAGGGGTTACGTTTAAGGTTGGGGTTAGGGTGTGTATATATGTGTATGGAGGTATCTAGTGAACTTTTCAATACACTATAATATCTATTACATAACATTTACTATATTGGTGCGCGAAACATGGAACGATTACCAACTTTTCCTAATAACAACCGGGGGAGGGGGGTTGGGCGAGTGGGACTTATGTAAAGCTACGGTGAGCAACATTGCAAAGCAAGCTAGATAGATAGATTCTGCAAGGCCCTGGCTGTAATAGTTTTAAAATATGAAAACATCTCCAGCAAAAGATATTACAGTATCAAATATATAAAATATATACTTTTAATAATGTGCGTATTAATTTAAACAAATACAATGTATCAAATGAAAATGTTTGGTATTTACAGTAATTATAAATATATTTGCTTACCAATTTGAAATCGCTTTGGATTGGGAAGATTTTTAGACTTTGATTCCGTTGTTAACGCGTGTTTTCCCGTAAAATCGAGGCTCCTTCGACTGGATTTCGGCGTCACCGTCTTAGACGCCTCTATCTCACCAGAACCATCTTCTTCAACAACCGAAACATCGTGTACACAACCTAAAACTGCCTCAAAATGCTCTTCGTCAATTTGCATAGCCTCGCTAGACTCCGCCATGCTGTTTGCGTGTATTTCGATACCATTTTGATGAATATTTTACGTCATGCAAGTTTTCGACTCATATTGACAACTTTTCGAACGCGTTCTGCCAGTCTGGGTACGAGTCAGGGTCGGAATTACCGTTCCAAAAGGTGAACCTCATGAACGGATCAAATATTTAAAAGTGGAACGTCAAAAACTTAAAATAGATTTTGATACCGAATCCAATCCCGAACGTCAAGATATTTTTCGCGAAGCGTTAGAGATCATCGATCAAAATATCGACGATGCAAAATTAGAAATGTGGGAACGGCCCGAATCCGAAGAAGGTGTGCATCGTGTCCGTGAAAAAGTTCGTGAGGATACAAGAATGAGATTTGAGAAATTTAAAGTCTGGGCCAGAGAGAATTTAGGAGTTTTATCTGCGATTGCAATTTCCATCGCGGGAATTATTACGACCGTCGTCGTCGCCGCCGAAAAAAAAAGACGTTGGTCGGTGTTGCAAAAGGGGTGGGTGAAGTTGGAAAAGCGATGGGTAAAATTGCAAAAGCCGCACTTCCCGTGATCGTTCCCATCTTGAATATGTTAGCGACCATTTTAAAATAGGGAGGAAAAGGAATAGAATTTCTTGCGAAAAATCTATGGATTCTTGCCATTCTCATCGCAGGATACCTATACAATTATTTCAAGAAAAAATAAAAATTCTTTTATTTTCATTCCCATTAAATAAAAGAATGGAAAGTCGTACGCAAGAACTGAACCCTAGTTTTAGCCGTCGATCCAGGACGGAACTAACTGGGAATAGAACGAGACATCTGATCATGTTCAATCCCAATTCGGCCAAACCCGGGGAAGAGATCTATGTGAATATTCCAAAACTCAAACCGGATTCTGTTCTGTTTCCTGATAGTATGGCCTTAATCTTCGACTTTAAAAATGCTAACGAAAAATCATGGTTTCGAAATAACTTGGGAAAATTATTGCAGAAAAGATTAGAGATTCGTCTTGCCGGTGAAAAAGTCTACGATAACAGCGGGGAAAGTTTACTGGAAATTTACAAAGACTTGTGGATGGATGGAAAACAACGCGCGGATATGATCCAGGATGGAATTACGACCGAAGCCGTTCGTAAGAAAATCTCCAAGGACGACGAGGCAAACGTCGATGCCGATGCGACTGCACTTTTTGGAATTTTCGGAACGAAACAACGGTTGAAGATTACGAAGATTTTAGGCGATCACGGATTGTACGCTCCGTATCATTCGGCCAACGATCTTCAGTACGTGATCACGTTACCACAAGCGTCAGAAATCATGAACGCCCAAAGCGGGGAAAATGTCGAAGGGTATTCTTTGGAAAATTTAGAACTGGAATACGAAAGTATCGAAAATATAAATCTTGCACGAAAATCTGAAAATCTCTACGGTGCCGAACGCGAATTATCTTTCGAACATGCAACGTTAATAAAAAAGACCGAATGGGATAAAAGTTTAACGATCGTTAACGAAACCGTCAATCTTCCACGACGAAGTATGAAAGCCGTCGTCATGCTTTTCACGGAAAAAACACCGACCGATAGTGAAGAATATGTCTTTCCAAATATCGATAAAGTCAAGGTCACGATCGAAGGTGTTCCAAACGTCGTGTACAGTCAGGGCATATCGAAGACGAGGATGTACGAAGAAGCCAAACGTCTTTTTGGAACCGATGCAAACGGACAACAATCCCTGATAAAATTTTACAAGGATAAAAAATTTGCACTGGTCATCGACTTGCGGACGGCAAACGATGCGAAAACCTACGGAAACGGAGTGAAAATTCAAAATACACAATCTGGAATTCTGATCGAAATTACGAAGAAAGCAACGACCGCCAACGTTCTCTGTTACACGTTCGTTCTTTCCGACGGCGTGATTAAAATGATCAACGGACAATTGAGTGGCGTACGATATTAACTTATCGCGATAACTTCTTTTTTCATATTTTTTTCGAAAAAATATGAAAAAGATCCCTATTCCGTTTTTTCATCCTCCTCTTTCACGTCTTCCGTTCTTTTCTTCCGCACACGTGTTTCACCGTCGTCACGCCGCCACTTAAAATTCCTAAATACGGAATGTACGGCGATATTTTTTCAACCAGACTGTTCACGTAGATGTAGATAAAAGATGTAGATAAAACTTTATTTAAACAGTCACGCTATAACCCCTTCAGCATTTGCTGATTTCCAAGAGGGGCGTGATGATAAAATATATACAATAGTTATACACCTACATATTAAATTTTACAATTAGTTAAATCATGATTAAATAAAGATATAATAATAGATTTAAGACTGCAGCCTAGTATCAGAAATCAACGAATTGAATAGATTTAATGAATTTGCGCTTCTTAACTCGCAAGGTAAGCTATTCCAGAGTTTTGCTCCACTATACCGGATGCTATTTTTCAAGTATTCTGTTTTTGGTTTTGGTAAGTAAAACTTGAAATCATGGTCTCTTAAATTGTAATTATGTTGAGGAGCAGATGAGTCTTCAAAGATATCGGTTAAAACAGGTGGTGCTTGCGCATGAGCAATTTTGTACATAAACTTGCCCCTAAAGATTAATCTGCGTTCTTTTAACGTTTTCAATTTCAATTCAGACAAAGCGGCTTCAGACTGACCATGCTCATTTCTATATCCTAAGATGACCCTTGCTGCCCTATTTTGAAGTACTTGTAATCGATTTGTAAGCGTGGTACCAATTGGATCCCACACAAGACAGCAATAGTCAAAATACGGTTGAACAAGAGCATAATAGACGGATAGGAGAGTGAGACGGTTAAAATATGGCCTTAGTCGTTTTATAGCCCCAATTCCAGCTGCTACCTTTTTACATAATTCATCTAAATGACTATCCCAAGATAAAAATTGATCAATTAGAATACCTAGCGACTTCGTTTCAGTTACACGTTTAATGGGTTTTTAATAACACGTTTAATTACACGTTTAGTTACACGTTACACGTTTAATCACACGTTACACGTTTAGTTACACGTTACACGTTTAGTTACACGTTACACGTTTTAGTTACACGTTTAATCGCTTTTTAATAACGTGTCCTGACCCAATTCCTCTTTTAATTCTTCACCGCTATCGATCATGCGAAGATTTTCCAGTAATCCCGAAAATTTTTCGATCAATGTTTCCGTGAGAAGAACGTTGGCCTTTTCACGTTGACCGAGGATGTATTCCCGCTTGATTTTAAAAATAACTTTTGGTGTTGCCTTTTTCAAATAATTCTCGGACTGATTAATTTCACCCGCGTTCGATAACCGAATTAATTCGGCTCGCGTATCCTCGAATACTTCTTGTTCCGTTTCACCAATTCGCTCGTACGGTTCTTGATAGCCTGCATGGCAGGCGGTCTAAAATACCGCCTGCTGGGTTTAGCAGTGTAATTTGATAACCGCCCACTTTTTTGTCTGAGTCCAATTAGCCAATCAGCAAACACTAAATATATTTATAATCAAACTGTCAAACTATGTTGTTGTTTGGTCGCAAAATTGCAAATGTATAAAAATATGTCGACAAGAGGTAGAAAAGCAAGCGCGGAAAATGTAAATGACTTGTCGTTTGTTTAAGTGTGCTTTGAAATTAAAATACGGGGCAATATGCCAATAGAGAAAATATCTTATATTCTTATATATCGTTGGAGAAATTATTTATTTAAGGCAAGCAAAAGAAACGTTACGACAGTGGTAAAACCTTGGCCGAAATAAGCCGAATTGCCGGTTCAGTTCATTTAGGAATCGAAGTTAATTCTACCTCGGAACTATCCGACCAAGTTTGTAAACCGTGTGAGCGAAATATCCGAAATGCAAGCGAACTGATTGCCATAATCAAACGAGACATAAACGCGTTGCCTGTGTACGTTCAAACAAATAGACAGTTGTATATTAAAAACCTCAGTTGCCAATATGAACTGTCTCGTCTGAGTCGTCTCCCTAACGAAGCCGTGTGGTAACGAAAGCCTTAAAAAGTTCAGAAAGTGAAGCGGCTATTAATAGGCATAGGCGTAATAGTCCTGTTATAAAACCCGTTGCAAGAAAGAATATACGGCCGTCTGTATCTATTCTCGTTATATTTTCTCCCGCCAACAAGAACAATGTAAAAATCAAGCTTTTCCCATAGAATGGTCAAAACATTCTTTCCAAGGAGTAAATCTTTAACTGCTATCTCTTGCTCGCGTTTGACAATCAGTTCGCGTTTCGACTTTCGAGAAGCGTTCAGTTTTACAACACCTATTAATTAAAGCGAACGCATGCATCATTAAAGTGTCAAACGTATGTTTACATATTAAAGTGCATTCACTTTTGAGTGACAGCGGCTCAGACTCGCAGCCAATCATCAATTCCCGTCCACTGGTGGACGGGGAATTCGATTACACTGCCAAACCCAGCAGGCGGTATTTCCCAGGCTTGCCCAATTTTAGGAACCGCCTGCCATGCAGGCTAGGTTCTTGACGGATTTCGTACTCGCACAATCGTCCAGGATAATCAACGCATCTTTTCCCGATGCATAATTCACGACGGATTTCAACGAATCTTCCACATCGTCGTGATTACACGAAACGATGAAAAAGTTAGGATCGTCGTAGATAAAATTCTGGTCGTACGTTTTATTCCAATGATACGTCGGACAGATTAAAAAAATCTCTGAAAATTCACGAAAATACGTCGTCTTCAATTCCACGATCAGGTAATGGGTTTTTCCACATGCCGTCATTCCCACGATGATCATATTAAACGGTTTCATTTAATTAAAGGATGGGATGTCTTTCTTCAAAATCCGAAAAAACTCGGAAGCAAAATAAAAATCATAAGAGACGAAAAATGTTTAGTCTGGGGTTGGGTTCGATCGCGGGGATGCAACGACCAGCATTCATACACAGATCGGATATGTCAGTACGACCGTTAAAAATTACGACGGAAGAATAAAAGATGAAATTATTCCTGTGGAGGATATTGTTCTGGACGAGTCTGATCAGTTGTCTTCTGATCCCGATCACGTTCGAACTCTTGCTGGTAATGATCATCCTGAATAGATTCTAGATGATACGACCATCTAAAATTCACTATGCAGACGGCGACTAAACCGTTAATTCTTCTTCTTTCCTTCCTTTCTTACGACACATTTTGATCAACTTTGTGCTCACAAATAGTATGACGGACAACGCAGACAATGCACAGGCGGCACACGTCGCATACAAGACGTTGGCTTCTCTTTCCGTCAATCTTACGTTCGGAATTTCGGTTTCGTTGCTACCCGCTAATTTCATGGCCGAATAGAGTACTGTCGTTGCCGGATTCATTCTTTTATTTAACTGGAATTTTAATGTATTCTTTACATTAAAATTATCCATTTCTTGTCTTAATTCCGTAAAAGTCTTTTTCTTGGAACCCTGGGTTTTTCTTCCAGAATATTAGCTTCATACAATTTGATCTGGATACAAGTTGTTCTGCTGGATATAAAAATTCCTTCGATGCGAACGATTGCATCGACGTGAAACCTTTTATCCTGATATTCTTCTGGTTTGATAGGAAAGTCTTCCTTTGGTGGATACATTTCCGTTCCGTCATCGATCCTCGGATATAGAATCGGGACGCTACCTTTCCGATAAAAACACTTCATTCGTCAGGTTTACCAACATGTTTTGCACATTCCTTTTCAATTAATTCCAAAGCAGATACAAACTCTGACTTTTCCCAGAGTGATAGGGAAATGGATCGGTTTTCCCTAACATACTTTTTACTCACGCTTACTCCATAAGACAGACAATCTGTAACTTTCAGAAAAAGAGGACCATTATCACATGCCGTTAATTTAATATTTTTAGACCCGTACCTGTTTACGACGGCATCTTCGAAACGGAACAAATCTTTGGTAAAATCCGAGACTTTAGTGATTGACATTTTTCTTTTATTTATATAAGGTGTGGAGAAGAAAAAAAAAATCTTGAAGGGAAAATCCCGAGGAAAATCCCGAGAAAGAAATCCGCGGGAACGATCTTGGAAAAGTCTTGGAAAAATCTCGAGGAAAAAATCTTGGGAAAATCCTAAAAAACGGGAGTTCCTGGAAAATGTCCCGGGAATGATCCTGGGAATGTCTTGGGGAAATCCCGGGAAAAGTCTTGGGGATAAATCTTTGAAAAATTTTGGGAAAGTCTTGGGGAATGATTCCTGGAAAATCTTGGAAAAGTCTTGGGGAACGATTCCTGGGAAATCTTGGGGATGGGACTAAAGGGGCTAAAGGGCTAAAGGGCTGAAGACACTATATTTTGTGTTACATGAAGTTTACATAAGTTTGCGCCTGGGGCCCCTTATTCATACTACTATCGTCAGCAGGGTTGTCATATGTTTCGAAGTATCTCCATTGATTTGGGTTTGAGTAGTTACGAATTAGTTGAACACGATTGGCGACAAACACATGAAACCGTTGTTGCTCGTTGATGATGTAGCGAAGGACGGTTGTGGAATCGGTGTGGTATTTCAGATCATAAATATCGTCCAATTCACTCTTTAACAGCGCTCCGATACGAACGGATACTGCTGCGGCGCTGAGTTCCAAGCGTGGTATGGATGTTATCACTTTCATCGCATAAACGAAGGTACGCTACCGCTTCATAGCCTGTTATGCTGGCATCGGAGAAAATATGAATTTCTTGAGAAACCACTTTTCCAAAATCTTTTGGTCTAACACATCGTGGAACTTGCAATTTCTGAAGTAAAGGAAGCTCAGTTAGCCATCTTTCCCAACGAATCCTGTGTTCATCAGAAACTTCGTCATCCCAGCCGATGTCTTCGTGACAAAGGTCTTGAAGTATCTTTTTCGCGGGGAGTATAAACGGAGCCGCGAAACCGAGAGGATCGTAGACGGAGGAAACAGTTGACAATATTCCTCTTCTAGTAGGTGGTTTATTGGTAAGGACGATTCGAAATTCAAAAGCATCTAATTCGACGCACCACTGCATGCCAAGAGCACGTTCGATAGGTAGCATGTCTCGGTTTAAATCCAATGTTCTGGTTTCTTTTGAACGTTCTTCAACCGGGATCGTCTCGAGAACCGCACGACTGTTACTGACAAACATGGTCAAACAAAATCCTCCTTTTGCGCACACCATCTTCAGATCTTGTGCTAACTTCGTGGCGCTTTCTTCAGTTGTATCTGACCGCAAACAGTCATCGACATAGAAGTTTCTTCGAATAGTTTCAGCAACAACTGGATAATCTGACTCGTTGTCTGCGGCAGTCTTCCTTAACGCGTAGTTACAGCAACTTGGTGAGGAGACTGCTCCGAATAAATGACCACCATTTGATACTCTTCTATTTCCCCATTCAAATCACCTTCTGGCCACCAAAGAAACCTCAAGTAGTTCCACTGTTCTTCTGGTACCCACACTTGATGGAACATAGCCTCTACGTCCGTCATAAAGGCTATTGGTTCTTTTCTCAAGCGCGTAAGGACACCGATAAGAGAATTTGTAAGATCAGGACCTTGTAGCAGTAATTTTTTTAGTGATGTTCCAGCATAATCAGCACTACAGTCAAAAACAACGCGTATTTTCTCAGGCTTTTTCGGATGATAGACGCCATGATGTGGGATGTACCATACTTGGCCAGATGCTGGACGAACCTCGTTCTCGGGTATTTTTCGAGCGTAACCTTTGCAAATGATTTCGTTCATAAAGTTACTGTAATCACGGTGGTATTTAGTATCACGTTGCATTTTCTTTTTCTGCCATAATGCTCGTTTCAATACTTGATTTCTGTTGTTTGGCAATATCATCTCTGGATTTCTGAATGGAAAGGGTGTCTCATAATGGCCCTTGGGTAGACGAATGCCATTATCCATGTTAGTTAGAAATTTCTTGTCTTCTTGGGAAAAGCTTCGTTCATCAGGACCAACTTTATGATCGTTGAAGTCCAATTCAAACATTCTTCCAATAGCCTCGGGTGAAATAACTTCTTTAACTGTATCATTGGTTTCACGAACAGTAATTCGATGACACGTGATGTCAGATTGTGATGTGTTGGATATAGACAAAGGTCTCTTCAAAGTCCATCCATGACGAAGCCGCATCGCGAAGGGACCTTCACCTCGACTGGGTACTACTTCTAAAGGCTCGAGTGCTGCTGGGCAATTGCTACCGATTAACAAACCAATCTCGACATCTGGTTGAAACTCTGGAATCAGCTTCGCAATTTCGCGAAGATGCTGCCACCGTTTAACCATTCCAGGTGTAGGGATTTGTCCGTCTGTTACCGGTATCTCGGTTCTTGTATACAGTCTTGTTATTTCAACTGGATTCAAGTCTTTCATATCGGTCACTACCAGATCTTCTACAATGGTACTGTCCACTAAATTACGATCGAGCATTGTTCCAAGCTGCAACTTCGTACGTTGACCTTGCACACCGAGCTGCTCTCGAAGATTTTCTGTTAGAAAACAGCCTCCACTCCCATTGTCATAGAAAGCATAAGTAGTTACTGTTCCGGTACTACCCTTCGGCTTGACTTTCACGGGTATGATAGCGTGTACGACTACCACGTCGTTTGGAGAATTGGAGGGCATTTTGGTACATGCATTCTTTACTTCTTCCTCGCTTTTACGAACTTGATTCTCTAATTTAAAGTCATCAACGTGAAGAGCAGATAGATGTGGCTTGTTACATTTCTTACATTTCTTTTTCGTAAACAGCCTCTTGAAATGTGATTCTTCTCGTAACAGGCGAAACACATCTTGTTTTGCTTGAGATATTCTTTTCTTTGCTCGACGGTTTTCTTCAGAAAAAGTTGGCAGTCGTCCAGGTCGTGAGAGGAGTTGCACAATGGACAGACGATGATCGGTTTTGGTGACCCGGCCCCATGTATTAAGGTGGGATTTGTTGCAAAACTACAGTTCTTGTTCTTTAACTGAATGCTGTCTCTTTTATCAAATTTCTTGGAGCTTTCTTTGCTTTTATTGAGAGCTTCTTTCCCAAACACTGGATCACTTGGAGCATCAGCAGCCGATTGGACAAAACTGGCGAGGTTCTCAAAGTTTGCTATCTTTGCGTTGTCCCTTCTGATCTTGGCTACGAGGTCTCTCCATTTTGCTTGTAGATGGAATGGTAACTTTGAGACCACTCCTTGCATGTTCGGTGCATGAACAAGTACACACAAATGAGAAATACTCTTCATAGCGGTCTTACATTTGATCAAAAAATGGGAAAATGATTTTAGGGCTTTTCCTTCGTCCATTTGATGAGTGCCCAATTGAGGATTCTCTGGATATACGCCATGGATATCTTGTATGGATCCCCATACTCTTTCTTCAGCAACCGTCTTGCTTCCGTATAGCCTATTTCCGGATCCATGTGTAAACAACCTTCAATCATATCTTTCGGTTCTCCACTCAAATGTTGGTTTAAATAATACAGTAGGTCTGCGTTGTTATTAACTCGATACTATATTCGGGTGTCAAAGGACATAACGAAAGTTCTGTATTCTAGAGGATCGCCTTTAAATACGTTTACAGATGGTTGTGGTAAAGTCATTGAAGCGGTGAGCTGTTGATGGGTTGATATCAATGTTTCAGTTTGTCTTTGCTGAAGTAACATCATACTTTCAAGCACACTTTCTATCACGTTGGCTGTATTTGGGCTCGGTTCTTTATCAGGGGGATTCTTTGCAACTCCTATTCCATTGTTAACATTTGACGCTGAGGTGGGATTTACGAACGTATGATATTCGTATTCAAATGTTCGAGCATTTGATGGAGATTGTACTTGTTGCGGTTTTGAATGTTTTGGATCACTAGACTGGTTTCTACGTTGAGGCAATGTTTGAACACCGCGCATCACACTACGTCTTTCTGTAGCATTATGCGATATTTCACTTGGTTGGCTTGCCATCTGTAGTTTAGAAGGAAAATTTTGACAAGGCACCTTTGAAGCAGGAAGCTGTTGGTAGGATGATGTGGTCGACAAGGACACGGGACGTCTTGACTTATAACTATACAATTCATCTTCGCTCATTTCCGCCAAAGCTTTCTACCTCGCTTTCGCCTTGACTATCTCTATTTCCAATTTTAGATCTTCTTCCGCATTCTTAAGAGCTTGTCTTTTCTTTAACATGGATCTCTCGCTATCAGCTCAGCCAATCTGACCTTTTCTTGCCTTCTGGCAGAAACCTTCGACGATCTTGAACTAGTCTTGGATGCGCGAGTGCTGTGAGATGGTCGAGTGCGATCAGAGACTTTGCTGCTTAACGATTCCAGGCGGTCAGATAAATTATGTTCTGCTTCAGTGATCCATGATGACACTTGACTTAGGTATATTACAATATCTTTTTCTTTCAAATTGTTATGCTCGATTACAGCTTGTTTTGCCTCGCCTTCGCTTAGTTCTTTTAGATGAGAATCACACGCTTTCCTATATTCTACAGAGCGTTCTTCCAAATGAGACAACTCAAGTTTGACCAGATGCAAATTGTTACGATCAGTCATAAAGGCAGACAATGCATTCCTTTGTCGAGTCGCGGCACATAGAGCTGTTATTCGTCGCTGTCTGAGACGATCGATCTTTACTGATTTTCCCTTTTCACTCTCATCGTGGTCAACCGAGCTTGTTTCTTCTGTACTTGACTGACGATTACTCTGCTGTCGATTGCCTGTTGATTGTATATCAACGTTGTCTGTTTCCTCGGCAAATATCTGAGGCTGTGTGTCTCCATGCGTATCTTAGTCGACTCTTGAAGTACTCATACCGTTTCTCAAACGTTACTTTATCTATTCAAAGACGACAATTGATCGAGCGATTACATACTAAGAACGTTTGGTTGTATCTCGGTAAAACGTTTCAAGATTTTTTTGTTACGATGTAAGTGCACGTAAATTTCTATTGTCTCGCAGAATCGATATTAGCTAAAATTTATTCAGTAAAAAACAGACGTTGTTAACTCAATCCACGTTCAGCATTGTGGCCGTTTAAGAGTTCGCCATCGCTGCTCGGTGTATTCGGATAGCTAACAAAAAACTAAAATCAAAGATAAAGAAATACATGCATGCTAAACTATACTACAAAAAACGTAAACATGAATGCACAGAGTAATAAATACACAAGTGCCTACATCTGTGTCCGTTTAAGGTGAAGCAAGTTCGTTTAACCTTTAACTCAACTTCGATCGTTATACTGTCACTTATAACATAAATGAAACGCCTTCTGTTCGACTTCGTATCGTATGATCAACTGACTAGTTAATTTTCTAGCAAGCATTTTAATGTTCAATGTCAATCATGGATAACAAACTATAATTTGCATAATTAGTCATTTAATAAATTTTATACTTAAATGCACACGCCATAACACTGAGGACAAGCTTCCTGACGGTGAGGATCAGGTTCCTCACGGTGAGGACAAGGTTCCTCGCGCAGAGGACAAGATTCCTCACGCAGAGGCCAAAGTTCCTCTCGCTGAGGTCAAGGTGCCTCACACTGCGGACTAGATACCTCACACTGAGGACAAGGTTCCTCACGCTGAAGACAAGGTTCCTCACGGTGAGGACAAGGTACCTCACACTTAGGACAAGGTATCTCACACTGAGGACAACATTTCTCAACCTGAGGTCAAAGTTCCTCACACGCTGAGGACAAGGTACCTCACACTGAGGACAAGGTTCCTCAAGCTGTGGACAAGGTACCTCACATTGAAGACAAGGTACCTCCCACTGAGCACAAGATTCCTCACGCCCAGGACAACGTTAGTGACGTTGAGAACAAGGTTCCTGACGCTGAGGACAAGGTCCCTCAAGCTGAGATCAAGGTTCCTCACGGTGAGCACAAGGTACTTCGCACTGAGGACAAGGTACGTCACACTGTGGACAAGGTTCCTCATGCTGAGGACAAGGCTTCTCACGTTGACAGGACAAAGTTCCTCAAGCTTAGGACTAGGTACCTCACACTGAGGACAAGGTACCTCACACTGAGGAGAAGGCTCCTCAAGCTGAGGACAAGGTTGCTCGCGCTGAGGACAAGCTTCCTCACGCTGAGGACAAGGTCCCCACGCAGAGGGCAAGGTCCCTCAAGGAGAGGACAAGGTTTCTCACGCTGAGGACAAGGTAACTCACACTGAGGACAAGGTACCTCACACTGAGGACAAGGTTTCTCACGCTGAGGACAAAGTTCCTCACGCTGAGGAAAAAGTTCCTCACGCTGAGGACAGGGTTCCTGACGCTGAGGACAAGGTTCCTCACGCTGAGGACGAGGTACCTCACACTGAGGACAAGGTTCTTCAAGCTGAGGACAAGGTACCTCACACTGAGGACAAGGTTTCTCACGCTGAGGACAAGGTTCCTCACGCTGAGGACAAGATACCTCACACTGAGGACAAGGTTCCTCACGCTGAGGACGGGGTTCGTCACGCTGAGGACAAGGTATCGCAGGCTGAGGACATAGTGCCTCACCCTGAGGACAAGGTACCTCACACTGAGGACAAGGTACCTCACACTGAGGACAAGGAACCTCACGCTGAGGACAAAGGTCGTCACGCTGAGGATAAGGTTCCTCAAGGTGAGGACAAGGTACCTCACACTGAGGACAAGGTTCCTGACACTGATGACAAGGTTCCTCACGCTGAGGACAAGGTACCTCACACTGAGGAAAAGGTTCCTCACGCTGAGGACAAGGTTCCCACAGTGAGGACAAGTTAGCTCACACTGAGGACCAGGTTTCTCACCCTGATGACAAGGTTCCTCAAGATGAGGACAAAGTTCCTCACACTGAGGACAAGGTACCCCTCACTGAGGACAAGGTTCCTCGCTCTGAGGACAAGGTTCGTCACGCTGAAGACAAGGATCCTCACGCTGAGGACAAAGTTCGTCACGGTGGGGACAAGGTCCCTCACGCTGAGGACAAGGTTCCTCAAACTGAGGGCAAAGTACCTCACACTGAGGACAAGGTACCCCACACGTAGTACACGGCTCCTAGGTTCCTGACGATGAGGACAAGGTTCCTCAAGCAGAAAACAACGTACTTCACGCTGACGACAAGGTACCTCACACTGAGGACAATGTTCCTCAAGTTGAGGACAGGCTACCTCACGCTGAGGACAAAGTTCCTCACGCTGAGGACAAGGTACCTCACACTTAGGACAGGGTACCTCACACTGAGGACAAGGTTGCTCACGCTGAGGAAAAGGGACCTCAAGCCGAGCACAAAGTTCCTCACACTGAGGACAAGGTTCCTCACTCATAGGACAAGGTTCCTGACGGTGAGGAAAAGGTTGCTCACGCGGAGGACAAGGTTCGTCAAGCAGAGGACAAGTTTCCTCACGCAAAGGACAAGGTTCCTCACTATGAGGACAAGGTACCTCACACTGTGGACAAGGTTCCTCACGCTCAGGACAAGGTTCCTCACGGTGGCAGAGGACAAGTTTCTTCACGCATAGGGCAAGGTTCCTCACTCTGAGGACAAGGTACCTCACACTGTGGACAAGGTTCCTCACGCTCAGGACAAGGTTCCTCACGGTGAGGACAAGGTACCTCACACTGAGGACAAGGTTCCTCACGCTGAGGACAGGTTTCCACAAGGTGAGGACAAAGTTCCTGGCACTGAGGACAAGGTACCTCTCACTCAGGACAAGGATTCTCAAGCTGAGAACAAGGTACCTCACACTGAGGACAAGGTACCTCACACTGAGGACAAGGTTCGTCACGCTGAGGACAAGGTTCCTCACGCTGAGGACGAAGCTGCTCACGCTGAGGCCAAGTTCCTCATGCAGAGGACAAGGTTCCTCACGCTGAGGACAAGGTACGTCACAATGAGGACAAGGTACGTCACAATGAGGACTAGATTTCTCACGCTGAGGACAAGGTACCTCACACGGAGGACAAGGTACCTTACACTGAGGACAAGTTCCCTCACGCTGAGGACAAGGTTCCTCACGTTGAGGAAAAGTTTCCTCACGCAGAGGACAAGGTTGCTCTTTCTGAGGACAAGGTACCTCCCACTGTGGACAAGGTTCCTCACGGTGAGGACAAGGTTCCTCACGGTGAGGTCAAGTTACCTCACACTGAGGACAAGGTTCCTCACGGAGAGGACAAGGTCCCTCACACTGAGGATAAGGTTGCTCACAGCGAGGACAAGTTTCCTCACGCTGAGGACAAGGTTCCTCACGCAGAGGACAAGATTCCTCATTCCGACGACCAGGTACCTCACACTGAGGACAATGGACGTCACACTGTGGGCAAGGTTCCTCACGGTGAGGACAAGGCACCTCACGCTGAGGACAATGTTCCTCAAGGTGAGGACAAGGTTCCTCACGGTGAGGACAAGGTACCTCACACTGAGGATAAGGTTCCTCAAGCTGAGGACAAGTTTCCTCAAGCTGAGGACAAAGTACCTCACACTGAGGACAAGGTACCTCACACTGAGGACAAGGTTCCTCACGCTGAGGACAAGGATCCTCAAGCTGAGGACAAGGTACCTCACACTGAGGACAAGGTACCTCACAACGGACAAGGTACCTCACACTGAGGACAAGGTTCCTCAAGCTGAGGACAAGTTTCCTCAAGCTGAGGACAAAGTACCTCACGACTGAGGACAAGGTACCTCACACTGAGGACAAGGTTCCTCACGCTGAGGACAAGGTTCCTCAAGCTGAGGACAAGCCACCTCACACTGAAGACAAGGTACCTCACACTGAGGACAAAGTCCTCACGCTGAGGACAAGGTTGCTCCGTCAAGCTGAGGACAAGCTACCTCACACTGAAGACAAGGTACCTCACACTGAGGACAAAGCTCCTCACGCTGAGGACAAGGTTGCTCCGGCTGAGGACAAGCTTCCCCACGCTGAGGACAAGGTCCTCAGACTACTGAGGACAAGGTCCCTCAAGGTGAGGACAAGGTTCCTCACGCTGAGGACAAGGTACCTCACACTGAGGACAAGGTACCTCACACTGAGGACAAGGTACCTCACGCTCACACTGAGGACAAGGTTCCTCATGAGGACAAGGTTCCGCAAGCTGAGGACAAGGTACCTCACACTGAGGACAAGGTACCTCACACTGAGGACAAAGCTCCTCACACTGAGGACAATGTTCCGCAAGCTGAGGACAAGGTACCTCACACTGAGGACAAGGTACCTCACACTGAGGACAAAGCTCCTCACACTGAGGACAATGTTGCTCCCGCTGAAGACAAGCTTCCTCACGCTGAGGACAAGGTCCTCACACTGAGGACAAGGTTCCTCACGCTGAGGACAAGGATCCTCAAGCTGAGGACAAGGTACCTCACACTGAGGACAAGGTTCCTCACGCTAAGGACAAGGTTCCTCACGGTGAGGACAAGGTTCCTCACGGTGACGACAAGGTTCCTCACGCTAAGGACAATGTTCCTCACGGTGAGGACAAGGTTCCTCACGGTGACGACAAGGTACCTCACACTGAGGACAAGGTTCGGACAAGGTTCCTCAAGCTGAGGACAAGGTACCTCACACTGAGGACAAGGTACCTCACACTGAGGACAAGGTTCCTCACGCTGAGGACAAGGTTCCTCAAGCTGAGGACAAGCCACTTCACACTGAAGACAAGGTACCTCACACTGAGGACAAAGCTCCTCACGCTGAGGACAAGGTTGCTCCGGCTGAGGACAAGGTTGCTCCGGCTGAGGACAAGCTACCTCACACTGAGGACAAGGTACTTCACGCCGAGGACAAGGTTCCTCAAGGTGAGGACAAGTTTCCTCAAGCTGATGACAAAGTACCTCACACTGAGGACAAGGTACCTCACACTGAGGACAAGGTATCCTCACGCTGAGGACAAGGTTCCTCACGCTGAGGACAAGGTTCCGCAAGCTGAGGACAAGGTACCTCACACTGAGGACAAGGTACCTCACACTGAGGACAAAGCTCCTCACACTGAGGACAATGTTGCTCGCTCCCTCCCGCTGAAGACAAGCTTCCTCACGCTGAGGACAAGGTCCTCACATTGAGGACAAGGTCCCTCAAGCTGAGGTCAAGGTTCCTCACGCTGAAGACAAGCTTCCTCACGCTGAGGACAAGGTCCTCACATTGAGGACAAGGTCCCTCAAGCTGAGGTCAAGGTTCCTCACGCCCAGGACAACGTTAGTGACGCTGACAGCATGGTTCCTGACGCTGAGGACAAGGTCCTCACGCTGAGGACAAGGTTACTCAAGCTGAGAACAATGTTCCTCACTGTGAGCCCAAGGTACCTCACACTGATGAGAAGGTACGTCACACTGTAGACAAGGGTCGTCACGCTGAGGACAAGGATCCTCAAGCTGAGGAGAAGGTACCTCACACTGAGGACAAGGTACCTCACACTGAGGACAAGGTGTCTCACGCTGAGGACAAGGTTCCTCACGCTGATGACAAGGTTTCTCACGCTGAGGACAATGTTCCTCACGCAGAGGACAAGGTTGCTCTTTCTGAGGACAAGGTACCTCACACTGTGGACAAGGTTCCTTACGGTGACGACAAGGTTCCTCACGGTGAATTCAAGGTACCTCACACTGAGGACAACGTTCCTCACGGTGAGGACAAGGTACCTCACACTGAGGATAAGGTTGCTCACAACGAGGACAAGTTTCCTCACGCTGAGGACAAGGTTCCTCACGCAGAGGACAAGGTTCCTCATTCCGACGACAAGGTACCTCACACTGAGGATAAGGGACGTCACACTGTGGGCAGGGTTCCTCACGGTGAGGACAACGACCTCACACTGAGGACAAAATTTCCTCAAGCTGAGGACAAGTTTCCTCAAGCTGAGGAAAAAGTACCTCACACTGAGGAGAAGGTACCTCACACTGAGGACAAGGTTCCTCACGCTGAGGACAAGATTCCTCAAGCTGAGGACAAGGTACCTCACACTGAGGACAAGGTACCTCACACTGAGGACAAGGTTCCTCAACCTGAGGACAAGCTTCCTCAAGCTGAGGACAAAGTACCTCACACTGAGGACAAGGTACCTCACACTGAGGACAAGGTTCCTCAACGCTGAGGACAGGGTTCCTCTAGCTGAGGACAAGGTACCTCCCACTGAGAACAAGGTACCTCACACTGAGGACAAAGCTCCTCACGCTGAGGACAAGGTTCCTCACGCTGAGGACAAGGTACCTCCCACTGAGAACAAGGTACCTCACACTGAGGACAAAGCTCCTCACGCATTGAGGACAAGGTCGCCCTCAAGGTGAGGAGAAGGTTCCTCACGCTGAGGACAAGGTACCTCACACTGAGGACAAGGTTCTTCAAGCTGAGGACAAGGTTCCTCACGCTGAGGACAAGGTACCTCACACTGAGGACAAGGTTCCTCAAGCTGAGGACAAGGTTCCTCACGCTGAGGACAAGGTACCTCAAACTGAGGACAAGGTTCCTCACTCTGAGTACGGGGTTCGTCACGTTGAGGACAAGGTTTCTCAGTCTGAGGACATGGTGCCTCACGCTGAGGACAAGGCACCTCACACTGAGGACAAGGTACCTCACACTGAGGAAAAGGTTCCTCTCGCTGAGGACAAGGCTTCTCACGCTGACGACAAGGTTCCTCACTGTGAGGAACAAGGTTCCTCACGCTGAGGACAAGGTACGTCACACTGAGGACAAGGTTCCTCACGCTGAGGACAAGGTACCTCTCACTGAGGAGAAGGTACGTCACACTGAGGACAAGGTTCCTCACGCTGAGGACAAGGTACCTCTCACTGAGGAGAAGGTACGTCACACTGAGGACAAGGTTCCTCACGCTGAGGACAAGGTACCTCTCACTGAGGACAAGGTACGTCACACTGAGGACAAGGTTCCTCACGCTGAGGACAAGGTACCTCTCACTGAGGACAAGGTACGTCACACTGAGGACAAGGTTCCTCACGCTGAGGACAAGGTACCTCTCACTGAGGAGAAGGTACGTCACACTGAGGACAAGGTTCCTCACGCTGAGGACAAGGTACCTCTCACTAAAGACAAGGTACGTCACACTGAGGACAAGGTTCCTCACGCTGAGGACAAGGTACCTCTCACTGAGGACAAGGTACCTCACACTGAGGACAAGGCTCCTCACGCTGAGGACAAGGTTCCTCACGGTGAGGACAAGGTACCTCACACTTAGGACAAGGCTACCTCACGCTGAGGACAAGGTTCCTCACGGTGAGGACAAGGTACCTCACACTGAGGACAAGGTACCTCACGCTGAGGACAAGGCTCCTCACTCTGAGGACTAGGTACCTCACCCTGAGGACAAGGTACCTCACACTGAGGACAAGGTACGTCACACCGAGGACAAGGTTCCTCACGCTGCGGACAAAGTTCCTCACGCTGAGGAAAAGGTTTCTCAGGCTGAGGACATGGTATCTCACGCTGAGGACAAGGTACCTGACACTGAGGACAAGTTTCCTCACGCTGAGGACAAGGCTTCTCACGGTGACGACAAGGTTCCTCACGCTGAGAACAAGGTTCCTCACGCTGAGGGCAAAGTTTCTCACGCTGAGGACAAGGTACCTCACAGTGAGGACAAGGTACCTCACACTGGGAACAAGGTACCTCACACTTAGGACAAGGTACCTCAAGCTGAGGATGGGTACCTCACACTGAACAAGGTTCCTCACACTTAGGACAAGGTACCTCAGGCTTAGGACAAAGTACCTCACACTGAGGACTAGGTACGTCACACTGAGGACAAGGTTCCTCACTCTGAGGACAAGGCTCGTCACGCTGAGGACAAGGTTCCTCACGCTGAGGACCTCCACTGAGGAGAAGGTACCTCACACTGAGGACAAGGTTCCTCACACTTAGGACAAGGTACCTCACTTAGGACAAAGTACCTCACACTGAGGACTAGGTACGTCACACTGAGGACAAGGTTCCTCACTCTGAGGACAAGCTCGTCACGCTGAGGACAAGGTTCCTCACGCTGAGGACAAAGTTCCTCACGCTGAGGAAAAGGTTCCTGAAACTGAGGACAAAGTACCTCACAGTGAGGACAAGGTACCTCACACTTAGGACAAAGTTCCTCACTCTGAGGACAAGCTTCCTGACGTTGACGACAAGGTTCCTCACTTTGAGGACAAGGTATTTCACACTTAGGACAATGTACCTCACACTGAGGACAAGATTCCTCAAGCTGAGGACAAAGTTCCTCACACGGAGGACAAGGTATCTCAGACTGAGGACAAGGTTCCTCACTCTGAGGAGAAGGTTCGTTACGCTGAGGACAAGGTTCCTTACGCTGACGACAAAGTACCTCACGCTCATTACAAGGTCCCTCACGCTGAGGACAAGGTTTTTTTGATTGATTGACATCTTTATTTAAAACACGAGGTCCATTTCACAGGTTAATGCTTACGCTGACGACAAAGTACCTCACGCTCATTACAAGGTCCCTCACGCTGAGGACAAGGTTTTTTTGATTGATTGACATCTTTATTTAAAACACGAGGTCCATTTCACAGGTTAATGTTATGTGCTCTTCAATGGAGACGTGTACCTATACTAGTCGACTAATTACTAATAAAAAAGTATCAAACTATTTACAAAGGTAACAAACTACACATGCAAAGAAACTAATATAAAAGAAATATTAAGATATTTTAGATTTAAACTCAACGAGAGATTGAACTCTAGTGAGTTCGACGGGTATGTCATTCCAGAGGGTAGCTCCTCTGTAGGAAAAACTTTTCTTCAAGGATTCCGTTAAGGGTCTTGGTACAAAAAGTTTATGATTAGATCCACGCAAACTATGTTCGTGTATCATTGACGTGGAAGTAAATTTTCCAGACAAATAACTAGGAACCATATTATTAACAGTTTTGCACATAAAAGTTTTGAACTGTTGGGTACGTCTGGTTTCAAGGCTGGTCCAATTCAATGATGTTCAAATATCTGATGACCGGATGTTATAATCAGATTCAGTAATAATTCTTGCGGCCCTATTCTGTAATCGCTGTAACCTTTGTCCAAGACCCTTACCTAGGCTATCCCAGACAATACTACAATAATCAAAGTAAGGCTGTGCTAAAGAGTTATAGATCATGACTAGAGTTGACTGTTGGAGCAATGGTTTTAGTCTTCGTAGAACTCCAATCACCTTGAAGACTTTGGAGATTATAGTAGAAACATGATGCTCCCATGTCAAACTCTCGTCCATTTTTAAACCTAAACACTTATAAGATCTAGCTCTTTCAATTTTGTTTCCGGCGATAGCAATATTAGGTTCTTCAGAAATAGTATTTAATTTTTGTCTAGATGCCATAAACATACATTTAGTTTTAATCGCATTCAGGCTTAGTTTATTCTGGTTAAGCCAGTTTTGGAGAGTTTTAAGGTCGTCATTTAGAACAGAAATCAACTTGTCAGGGTTGCTGTCCGCAAAAGTCAAGTTGGTATCATCAGCGAATAAACGCCCATCTGATACCAATTCACTATTAGCTAGGTCGTTTATGTATATTAAAAACAGTAGTGGACCTAAGATAGACCCATGAGGAACTCCACATGTTTCTTTGCGAGTATCAGATCGTATGTTGTTAATAACTGTTATTTGAGTACGATCAGAAAGATAGTTTCTAAAAAGATCAATCGCTTCTTTGTTGAAACCATAACAAGTTAACTTCTGTAGTAAAATGTTATGATCAATGGTATCAAAAGCCTTTTTTAAATCAACGAGTATTTATTGCATTTATTAACCCACTGTCCATGTTAGAGTACCATTTGTCAGTGACATCAAGCATAGCTGTTAACGTTGAGTGAAGAGGTCTAAATCCTGAATGTATGTCAGATAAAGGGTTGTTTTTGTTTAAAAAGGTATATGCTTGGTCAAAGACAACTTTTTCAAAAATTTTTGAAACTACAGGAAGGACTGAAATAGGCCTATAATTATTCAAATCTAGTTTTGAATCATGTTTATAAATTGCTGATACCCTGGCACACTTCCAGTCAGCGGGAATAATTCCCTTGCGAGTTACTAGGTTAATAATGTGAGTAAGTGAAACCACAGTGGTGAAATTAATTAGTTTTAATAAACGAACAGGAATGTTATCAAGACCGCTAGCCTTAGAAGTCGATAATTTATAAATTAGTCCATCTATTTGAGATGGAGTAATTTCATGTAATTCAAAAACTTAATTACTTTGCGGAATGTTAGACGAGGCCGCACCAGTTGTTGGAATTTGTGCTGCAAATTTAGGTCCGATTTCAGTGAAGTGCTTATTAAAAACATTGCTAATAGTTACTGGGTCAGTAATTTCGATTTCATCTTGCAAGATTTTTGGCATAGTAGTTGAATTTTTAGATTTAGAAAGAAGACTGTTGATACCATTCCAAGTTTCTTTAGTTCGGCCTACGTTGAGTTGAAACAAAGAATTATAATATTGCTTTTTACTATCTCTAATTTTAAAGTTAACTAGATTTTTAGCTGTTTTAAAATTGACCCAATCATTTTCATCTTTAGTATAAGCTGCTTTACGCTTCAATCAATCTCGTTCCCATATTAATTTCTTGATATCTACAGAGAGCCATGGGGCATAGTTTTTCCTTATTCTTCTTTGTTTGACTGGAGCATGCTTATCAGCAACATCAAGAAATAGTTTTTTCCAAATTTGCCAAGCATTTATAGGATCATCTAAGGAAACTATGCACTGCAAGGAATAGCATCAATGTCATGCTTGAATGAAGTTTCATCAAAATTTTTATAACTGCGGGATTTGATAGTTATAGGCTTAGATTTAACACTGGAGTGTTTTCTGATAGCATAAATTAAATTATGGTCGCTGATGCCTAGAACTATAACGCCCGCAGAAGTAAAGTTGTTCGGTTCATTAGTAAGAAAGAGATCGATTAACGTGGATGAGCTATTTGTAATTCTAGTTGACTCCTTAATAAGTTGAGTATATTGATATGACTCACTTAGTTCGAATAAATGTTTAGTATCATTATCTGCCATAGATGCACTCATGTTACAATTTAAATCACCAATGATATTATTTTAATACCAAGGAACTCGATTTTATCTAAAATTACCTGAAGTTTGTCAAAGAGATCCTTGCAAGTATTAGGAGGTCTGTACCACGTTGATATTAGAAATGGTTTAACTTTAGGTTTACTGATCTCAACGCACAGAAACTCAAGGGCTTCATCATGAAGATCATTTCTGAGATTAAAATTAATTGAATTTCGGATATACATAGCTACACCGCCTCCGTGTCGTGTTCGATCGTTCCTAACTAAAGTATATTTATCAATTGATATTTCAGAATTACTAATAGTTTCATCAAAACGAGTTTCGTTTAAGACCAGTATACCTAAATATTGATGTTGCATGTTCAATCTTAATTCATCGATATGCTTGGGTAAACTTGCAATGTTTAGAAAAGCAATTTTGAAGCCTCTGTGGTTAGGTAAGTTGAAATCAGTTCGTTTGTGCGTATTAGAATCGCTTTTATCAACATTGGAAAAGGTTTTGTTAGACATACCCGTCGCTACTAATCAATGATTAATAATATAAGACGAGATTCATTTAGCAATAATGGCAGTACCATTCTCAGAAGGTTCCTCACTCTGAAAACAAGGTTGTTGACGCTGAGGTCAAGGTCCCTCGCGGTGAGGAAAAGGTTCCTCACGCAGAGGACAAGATTCCTCACGCAGAGGACAAAAGTTCCTCAAGCTTAGGACAAGGTAGCTCACACTGTGGACAAGGTTCCTCAAGCTGAGGACAACGCCCCACACTGAGCAGAAGGTTCCTCACTCTGAAAACAAGGTTGTTGACGCTGAGGTCAAGGTCCCTCGCGGTGACTGTGGACAAGGTTCCTCAAGCTGAGGACAACGTTCTTCACGATGACGACAAGGTACCTCACACTGAGGACAATGTTCCTCAAGCTGATACAAGGTACCTCACACTGAATACAAGGTTCCTCACGCTGAGAACAAAGTTCCTCACGCTGAGAACAAAGTTCCTCACGCTGAGGAAGAGGTTCGTCAAACTGAGGACAAGGCACCTCACACTGAGGACAATATTCCTCAAGCTGAAGACAAGGTACCTCACGCTGAGGACAGGGTTCTTGACGCTGAGGAAAAGGTTCCTCACGCTGAGAAAAAGGTTCCTAACGCTGAGTACAAGGTACCTCACGCTGAGGACAAGGTATCTCACGCTGAGGACAAGGTTCCTCTGGCTGAAGACAAGTTTCCTCACGCTGAGCACAAGGTACCTCTCACTGACGACAAGGTTCATCAAGCTGAGGACAAGGTGCCTCACCCTGAGAACAAGGTGCCTCACACTGGGGACAAGGTTCGTCATGCTGAGGTCAAGTTTCCTCAAGCTGAGGACAAGGTACCTCACACTGAGGACAAGGATCCTCAAGCTGAGGACAAGGATCCTCACGGACAAGGTTCCTCATGCAGAGGACACGGCTCCTCACGCTGAGGGCAAGGTACGTCACACTGAAGACTAGATTCCTCACGCTGAGGACAAGGTGCCTCACAGTGAGGACAAGGTACCTCACACTGAGGACAAGGTTCCACACGCTGAGGACAGGGTTCCTCACGGAGAGGACAAGGTACCTCACACTTAGGACAAGGTACCTCATACTGAGGACAAGGTTCCTTAAGCTGAGGACAAGGTTCCTCAAACTGAGGACAGTTCCTCACTCTGAGGACAAGGTTTCTCACGGTGAGGACAAGGATCCTCACGGTGAGGACAAGGTTCCTCACGCAGCGGACAAGATCCTCACGGTGAGGACAAGGTTCCTCACGCAGCGGACAAGATTCCTCACGCAGAGGACAAGTTCCTCAAGCTGAGGAAAAGGTACCTCACACTAAGAACAAGGTTCCTCAAGACAAGTTCCTCAAGCTGAGGAAAAGGTACCTCACACTAAGAACAAGGTTCCTCAAGCTGAGGACAACGGTCTTCACACTGACGACAAGGTACCTCACGCTGAGGACAATGTTCCTCAAGCTGAGGACAAGGTACCTCACTCTGGGGACAAGGTTCCTCACGCTGAGGACAAAGGTCCTCACACTTAGGCGAAGGTACCTCACACTTAGGACAAGGTTCCTCACATTGAGGACAAGGTTCTCACACTGAGGACAAGGTTCCTGACGGTGTGGACAAGGTTTCTCACGCTGATTACAAAGTTTCTCACGCTGAGGACAAGGTCCCTCACGCTAAGCACAAGGTACCTCACACTCAGTACAGGTACCTCACACTGAGGACAAGGTTCCTCACACTGAGAACAAGGTTCCTCACGCTGAGGACAAGGTTCCTCAGGCTGAGGACAAGGTTCCTCACGCTGAGGACAAGGTACATCACGCTGAGGACAAGGTTTCTCACGCTAAGGACAATGTTCCTCTCGGTGAGGACAAGGGACCTCACAATCAGGACAAGGTTCCTCAAGCTGAGGACAAGGTACCTCAAGCTGAGGACAAAGTAGCTCACACTGAGGACAAAGTACTCACACTGAGGACAATGTTCCTCACGCTGGCACAAGGTACCCCAAGTTGAGGACAAAGTACCTCACACTGAGGACAAGGTTCCTCAAGCTGAGGACAAGGTACGTAACACTGAGGACAAGGTACCTCACACTTAGGACAAGGTACCTCACACTGAGGACAAGGTTCCTCACGCTGAGGACAAGGTTCCTCAACCTGAGGACAAGGTACCTCACACTGAAGACAAGGTAACTCACGATGAGGACAAGGTACCTCACAATGAGTACAAGGTACCTATCACTGAGGACAAGGTTCCTCATGCTTAGGACAAGGTTCCTCAAGCTGAAGACAAGGTACCTCACACTGGGGACAAAGTTCCTCACGCTGGGGACAAGGTTCCTCGCGCTGAGGACAAGGTTTCTCACGCTGAGGAAAGATTTCTCGCGCATAGGACAAGGTTCCTCACGGTTTGGACTAGGTACCTCAGACTGAGGACAAGGTTCCTCACGCATAGAACAAGGTTCCTCACGCTGAAGACAAGGTACCTCGCACTGAGGACAAGGTTCATCACGCTGAGGACAAGGTTCCTCACGCTGAGGTCAAGGTACCTCACACTTAGGACAAGATACCTCACACTGAGGACAAGGTTCCTCACGCTGAGGACAAGGTTCCTCAAGGTGAGGACAAGTCTCACACTGAGGACAAGGTACTTCACACTGAGGACAAGGTTCCTCACTCTGTGGACAAGGTTTCTTACCCTGATTACAAAGTTTCTCACGCTGAGGACAAGGTCCCTCACATGAGTACAAGGTACCTTCTCACCTAGGAGAAGGTTCCTCACGCTGAGGACAACGTTCCTCACGCTGAGGACAAGGTTCCTCAGGCTGAGGACAAGGTTCCTCACGCTTGAGGACAAGGTTCCTCAAGCTGAGGAGAATGTTCCTCAAGCTGAGGACAAAGTACTTCACACTGAGGACAAGGTAACTCACACTGAGGACAATGTTCCTCACGCTGGGACAAGGTTCCCCTCAAGTTGAGGATAAAGTACCTCACACTGAGGACAAGGTTCCTCACGATGAGGACAAGCTTCCTCAAGCTGAGGACAAGGTACCTCACAGTGAGGACAGGGTACCTCACGATGAGTACAAGGTACCTCACAATGAGTACAACGTACCTGACACCGTCGACAAGGTTCCTCATGCTTAGGACCAGACTCGTCCCCTGTCGCTTTAAGAGCGGGCGCGCGGCCAGAAGTGGGCGCGTAGAGGCTCACGGCAAGGGCGAAAGAAGAAAATTTAGCGACTGGCAGATTACTGAGGACAGGGTACCTCACGATGAGTACAAGGTACCTCACAATGAGTACAACGTACCTGACACCGTCGACAAGGTTCCTCATGCTTAGGACCAGACTCGTCCCCTGTCGCTTTAAGAGCGGGCGCGCGGCCAGAAGTGGGCGCGTAGAGGCTCACGGCAAGGGCGAAAGAAGAAAATTTAGCGACTGGCAGATTACTGTGATTTTTCTTGCAAGAAATTGGTTTTCTTGCAAACTAATATTTTATGCTTCAATTTTGGATTTTTTGACATTGGTATACATAAATCGATCATTTTATGATGTAGTCTCTGCAAAGTGCGTATTTTTATCAAGTATATCGGCCTTCAATTGGTCAAGTCTGGAGTACTTTAAAATGGCGGACTCTGATGAACTTAGATGGTGAGTCTAAAAGATAATATAATACATTCTACCACTTGAATGTCTTGAATTTGTTGACCCTTTGAGCCGTAGCATAAATTTGCGTATACTAAAGAAATTAAGAAACTGGAATTCATTATACGCTCGGCTGATTAGCGCCATGTTGCCTTGTTTCAAGTTGTAATTTTTGTCGTTCTGAACTATAGACTTCAATTCCATAAATTCAGATGAATGTCCTAAGACCAGCACTCCTAGAACTCCTAAAGCGAGAAAGTTGCTGCCATTTGACGTCAAACACAACCTAACACCAGATTCTAAGAGTCCAGGATTACCAAGAAGGCAAGAACTAAATGCAGGAAAGTTGTTCAAGGTTGGAACTTGTATTTTTAATAAGTCACTTGTTTGAATGTGCAGGTGATGTTGGCACATTTGTTCCTGGAGATCTTCAGGGCTCTTTAAAGACTATATGCATCAAAATAGATGGGTTGAGACTTAAACAAGAGGATGTTGTTACTGATGATCTTAGTGTAAAAAGCCACCTTTCAAGAGCTTTGGCAGTCATATTTCCTAACTGTGAAAAGAAAAGGGTGTTGTGCGAACATAAACAAATATATTCTTTTTACATGTGTAAAGGCTGATGTGCATATGTAATACATGATCAATCCAATTCATAACATTGTATTACAAATGACATAATATTTTTATATTTGTCTGGTATATTGTGTTTTGGTTAATCTTCCTCAGGATGCTACGTCACAGAATAAGGTACACAGAAGGCCGACTTCTTGGGTTTTCCTATGATTTAGGCGTAACCTGTAATTCGTCATCAAATGCTAACGCCATAGTCCTAGCCAGTGCGCGTTTGACAGGCATTCACCCCCTGATATTATTCAAAATGGCGAACGTCCAGGGGGGAATGCCTCTTAAACGTGCACTGGCTAGGACCATGGCGTCAGCATTTTGATGATGAATCATGGTGTGGCAGTGGTTACTCGAGTCGACCTTCTGTGTGCCTTATTCTGTGGCTACATGCCTCTCACGCACCTTCCCCCCCCCTGAATTTTTCTACACAACCACCCACCCCCCACCATGCAGATAACATATGAAAGTATAAAGCTTTATTAAGTTAATATAATAGACATGCTCCACTACATCATGTACATTAACTGTAATTATAATACATTTTAGTTTTAAATTAATTTAAAATTATTCACGGTTAATAATTCCATTGAAGAAGTCCAATTAAAATGGTTCAAAATTAATCCAGCGTTTGTGTCTTCAATTTCCATACATCTTGCTTGGTACTGCAGTATTTTGCCACCCAGATCAAGATTAACCCTTTAAGTGGCAATGCACCCTGATATGCCCTACATTATTATTTTACTCTGTCTAACACCAGACAATTTACTCATCAAGGGAGAGTGCTGTCACTCTAGGGCTTAATTGGGAAACCAGGGTGAGTCAGGACAAATTCCCAATTGTGTGATAAATGGTGTCCCAATTGTAAGATAATTCTGAAATAAACAAGAATATATTATATGTTGTAATGTTGAGTACAGAAATGAGAGATACCAGAACCATTGGTGGTGCAATTATCAGACTTAATGGTATAACAATCAAAAGTCAGTGCCGTAGCAAGTTCGATAATTGGGGGGGGGGGGGCTCATATTCATATATTCATATTCACAGTCCATAAAAACAATCAATTTCAAAAGAAATTAATAACGCAGAACACGAATATAATATATGAATATGAGCCTCCCCCAATTATCAAGCTTGCTAACAGGGCATTTTTTAACTATATAACTGGGGGGGCCAAAGCCCCCCCAGCCCCCATGGTGGCCCCCCCACTCAACCATTTTGCCCCCCCCCCCCAGTCAAAGTCCCTTTTCTCTAAAATATAAGCAAAACATGGAATTTAGAAGGGAGGTTTGATATTCTAGTAACTGAAATTTGCTTTGTGAATCTTATGTCCTGTCTTTTATGTTTAATAAATACCTTATTAGATTTTAGACATTTCCTAGGCAGTGGATTGCATTTCCCAGACCCTATAGATTTGAGTTGTTGGACAAATTAGTGACCGCAGGGGGCAACAGGCCCTCAACCAAGTGTTTTATAAGGGGGGATAATTTTGCCCCCCCCCACCAAAAAAAAACCCAATTTGATTTCGAAACTAGAAGTATTTGAAATCATATATACATATAATCAAATATCAGTAATCGATATTTTTATAACATTTCTCGTAATAATCCATCCTGACTCGCGGATATCATAGACTCGCAAATCATAATGAACGAATTAATGAAAGGGCCTAACAAAAGACATATAGAAGACTTTGAAAATGCCATTTCCGACGATTTAGAGACGCAAAATTGTTCCGCTCTGTGCCAACCATGGTGGCGCTTCGTGGGAGTCGGGAACTCTAAGTTTATCAAGCTGGCTCCCTAAGTGACGGCCAAGTTGTGGTATCTACATAAACATACTATGCAAGTACTTAACTGAAGGTTCAGTCTATCTACAGCATAATGTAATGCTGTATATCCAAAAATCTGTTTCAGAAAATGCAGGGAATTGCAGTCATAGGGGTAGAAAAATACAAAAATTTTCTGGGAGAGAAAACCTCAGACCCTCTCCAGGGTCGTAGCAACCGCAGGGGGGGGGCTGGGGAGCTGCAGCCCCCCAATAATTTGCTAATAATCATTCATTTTTCAAATTCATGCAGACCTTTATCATTTAATCCATGACAAACTGCAAAGAATGAAGATATTACCCATACTTTCCTGCAACCTATCCAATATATTGTTAATTAAATACGCCTTCGCCCATTTAGTACTACTGAATTCTAAATTTCCACATACTAAAAAGTCCAGGAAATGGCGGCATTTCAGAGACTCTAAATTTAAAAATTTCCTCGGGCCTTCGGCCCTCGCTTTCAGCCCTCCCCCCCCCCCCAAACGAAAAGAGCTTCCTACGGCCCTGCTCTCCCCCCCCCCTACCATTAAATTCGATACCACACCAAACTTTTTGTTACCAACAAACCATCTATCATTGCTCCACACTCGGTATAGTATGGTCCCTTTTTGTAGATGGCCCCCCCACTGACGAATTCTTAAAAAATGCCCTGCACTCAGAGTAACATTGCACAAACATCATATTCACCTGAGTACATAACACCAACACAGAAAAATCATTTTAAGGACCATTCTTTAAATGCAAAGGTTGTCACATGCAATAGTCAATTCTACAATCCAAAACGCAAATATTTTTGACAAAATGCAAGCAAATGCAGATAATATTGCTGGCATGTGACATATTTGACTACTGCAATACAGCATTGCTTGTGACAACATCATAAGAATTAGCTGCATATATTATACTCTTTCTATACTATGCTCAAAAGTCTTTAAATCAAATTTTGAGACATGTGCTATGTACAAGTACAGTACAATTGTCTAGCTTTAGTCATACACGATTCTCTGGTGTGAGCAAAACTAAAGTGATACAACTCTAAAGACGTTGCCGTGTTGGGAGTTTTGTGACCCAACATATATCGCCTGGTAATTAATATTGAAAAAGGTAAATGGTAAAGTGATTACCAGAATCCAGATACCACAGGAGTTACCGGTATAAGGTTTTAAAATATATCTATTGGGCCCAAAAAAAAATATGTGGGTTGCCGGTTTCCCGACCCTACCTAGCTTTTGGACGTCGAAATCCCGACCCTAAACGTTTTTATTGGATCATGCTTGTAAGTGTTTCCACTTAGAAGAAAAAGTTTGTGGAAAATTGAAATTTGAGGCAATATTAGGGAAATTTATCTTTGGATGTGAAAGCACTGACTAAACAAAATGGCGTTCGTTTGTTTGGAAAATTAAAAAAAAAGCTTAAAAAAAAGTTAAAACCGACCTACCCTACCTAAGTTTTTATAAGAAGAAACCGGAAACCCACATATTTTTTTTGGCCTTGGGCAAGACAATTACAAATACCATAAATACTGTGTACACCATACCTTTTATTAAAACAGTTGTGGCCCTCCATACTCATGAGCCAGTTGCTTGGAAACCTTGGAACACAGCATGATGTTGTGTTGAGAGTCAACACTAAAATTAATTAAAGCAGAATATTTAGTATAGTATAAGATGGCTCATAATGTTTCATAAGTGTATGCCTGCAACAGCGCCGTAGCTAGAACCGATAATTGGGGGGGTGGGGGAGGGGATGGTGTATATTCATATATTCATATTCATGTAGTGTAACAACAATTGCTTTCAAAAGAAATCCCTCAGGCAGAACACAAATATATGAATATACACCCCCAATGATCAGTCTAGCTACGGGCCTGGCCTGCAAATACAAGTTAACTTGTATGAATGTGGTCATTGTGGTTTACATAAACATAATGTTAGTACACAAAGTTACCTTTAATCAAACGTATGCTAGATTACTCTCATAAGCATTCAATGCTTTCAGTTTACGACGAACATAATCCTATAAAAAATAGATATATGTTAAACCATTAAGGCACAATCCCTCCTGGTGCACTTACTATGCTATTTTACACTGTACACAGCTTTAATAGTGCCTCAAGAAATTTAACACAAAAAGTAAATTCACATTTCGCAAGCAAGAAAGAGAAGCCAGGGTACCCGAGCTGGTCTGGTTTTGGAGAGACACCACATTTGGTATTATTTCTTGTCAATTGTCCAATTTAATCTTGCGATAACATGAGAACTGAACTGACCTGCCCAAGCGTAATGGCCTACCTCAACTGTAGTAGGCTGTGGCCAGTCTGGGTGCCTTGTTACTTGCTTGGATACCTGGGCTGGTCTGCCTCCATATATGAAATACAGCACTAGGTACACTATAGTACAATAGACACTTAATCCTTGCCTTGTTAACCTAGGCTGTGAAGAGTTTTGTGATTGTGATATGCACTTTGGAATAATGCACGAAGCAATGTTTTGTCCGCCTGGAGAAGGATGGCATACACAGGAATTGACTCGAGTTCTCGCAACTTGAAATTTCTTAATAGGGGAAAATTTGACAAAGATTGACTAAAAAGTGGTGCTCTGCAGTGGAGCTTATTGTCATACATACAGTAGCAAAATTGAAACTGTCAAATTCCCCTAGGTATGCCTGTCCTCCCTGAGTCAGGCATAACACAACAGTGCAGATCAGAAATATATTGCGTAAACATAACTTGCACGTTTTGCCTGCCAAGGGCAAAGACAAGGGTTCTATAATATTTATACAGTAAATGGGGTATATACTGTAGTATTTTTAGCAGTGATTTGCATGTAATAAATTATTAACCAGCATCTATGACTGAGTTCAGCAATCTTGAATTAGCCTTTGAATATTTGGCGCAATTATTTTAGGAGCCTAAACTTTCATTAAATCAGAGCGTTCTATACCATTGAAATGACATGTATACACAATTTATCAGATATAAGTACAAATGCTTACCCTGCATAGCTTTGGCAACGTGTCTCGCAGTTCTGTTTGACAAATTGTCCATTTTATCAACCTTCATATCTTCGATGGACAACTTCGTCTCGTTTATAGTCGTCTTTAATATTAACTGTTCTCGTAAGAGCCTGTTCTCCTGGCCGACGTTTTGTAGTATATAAACAGGACATATTGGTCAGATAACGACACAGCCATATTTATATTACAATACGGGACTTGCTGAAGTTTAGCTCAGTAACTCAAATGTACTTTGGATGGACGAAAACCCGGTTTGTGAACCTTGAACGATAGTGACGGTTAAACCTCATCATAAAAATCCAAAATTGAGTGGGAATTAAAGGACATTGGCAACCAAAATTTTTATTACTTATATCTATTAGGTATACTTACGGAATATTTAATTTCATATTTTGGCCGGTTTGTCGCGTTTAGTTGCTGA
>CACRXK020004045.1:0-33391 GCA_902702795.2 Paramuricea clavata
TGATGTTGACATTTAATAAGGGCTGACGTTGTATTTGTTCCTTTTTTATAGGCAAACTGATCATGGCCAATGATTAACTTAGAGTGTTCTAAAATCTCTTCCCTAAAAACAATTTTCTCAAAAAGTCTCATGATGATATTAGTCAATGATATGGGTCTTAGCTGGCTGCAGTCTGATAATGTTGACTCTTTTTGTATTGGGCTAATATTTGCGAGGTTCCAAAGCGAGGGAACGTGCTGTTCATGCAAGGAAAGATTTAATACTTTAGTAAGTACAGGTGCAAGATAGTGAGCGTAGTCTTTCCACAGCCAGTATGGAAGTCCATCAGGGCCTGGTGAAGTTCGTTTTTGTTTTATCATGAACGTTTCAACTGTTTGTATATCAACCTTCGGGATTCGAATTTTTTGGGAGATTGTTAAGGGTTGTGGTGGTGTATACTGAGTGTCCGTATTTACGCTTTGAAAATAGGTGTTAATAATATTTGGATCGATGGAGGAACTAATGTTATGGGATTTTATACTTCTGCCCGTGATTTTATTGACAATATTCCACCAACCTTTCGCCCCTTGTTTATACTTTTTATTATCATTCGACACAGCACGAATTTGATTATCTCGAATAAGTTTATTTATTCTTTCCTGAAGTTCAGTGTTGGCTCCTTTACTTATTTGTTTGTTTCGTATCTTACATAACTGTTTCACTAATGGGGACATATAAGGTGGGTCACGTGAGGAGGTTTTAATCTTGATTAGAGGAAAACTCTCGTTGAACATTAAAACAATTTCTTGGTTCAGGAGCAACACTGCTTCCTCAGCATCATTAGCACTGTTGACTTTACTCCAGTCGAAAACTTTTAATTTATTCTCCATAACAATCTTTCGGTGGTGCCTAACATCTCTAAAGTAGACATGTTTTCGTTCTGGTCTAGCTTGGAGCCTTGATGTGACCATAACCGCCAAATGATCGGACCTAACTAGACCTTTGAATACAGTGGGTTGTTTCCACAAGTGAGGGCAATTTGTCAAAAACACGTCCAATATTCTAGGACCTCTGGTAGACTTTTTGACCAGTTGTTTTAGGTTATGTTGGTTACAAAGATCTTGTATCCTTAGTTGGTTTATGTCACCAGCGATAATTAACCTAGCATTAGGTTCGGTGAGTAAAATCTGCTCGCAACTGTCCGACAAATGATTTAGAAATTCGGATTCAGAGTACTCTGGGTCAGGTGGGTAATAAACTGCTCCAATGTGATATTTTCTGTTTTTTTGTCTGAATTTCGCACCACAAGCATTCGAAGTTATTTTGCAAAGCAAGTTTTTGTAACTTTCCAATCACTTCGGCAAATAATTGCAACTCCACCACCATGTCGACACGCACTGCGATCTTTTCTCACAAAAGTATAAGCGCTAGGACAAATAAGACTGGACTGTATTTTCTCTGTGAGCCACGTCTCAGATATTATGCAAATGTCAACATCGTTTGTACTCAATTCAGCATTAAGTGCCGACGCAGCATCTGGTTTGGCCAGTGATCTAGTGTTAATTACCAAACATGTAGGTATAATCTTGGAGACGGGGGGGGTGGGTGTCCTGGTTTTAAAATTCTCACTTGTATCAAGTTGATGTTACGCTTACGACTATCTCCCCTCTTATTTGTAATTAGTGCATTCCGCATCGTTCTGCCGTTCCGGTAGGAAGTTCTCACTGGTATTTGACGAGCCATTATACACGAATAGAATGTTCCCCTTTATCGGTCCTAGTAACTTTCTGTTGCACAGATTTTTTATTATGATTATTCGATTGCCATCGTTTGCAACCGACATACTTAGGCCAAAAACCGTCTTGTTCAACTGGCGAACATACAGCTATTGGAATGTTGATCTTAGCAGACAGTGAGCCTCTACGTTGACTGCGAAAAATGGAAATATAGGTTGGAGTAATCTTTCGTTCTTTGAGATAGGAGAGAATTTGGCTCTCGTTCACGTTTTCGGCAATGGCAGTCAGAAAAAATTTCTTTGTTCTTTTCCGCTTTCGATCATGACCCACGAAGCCGTCAGGATCGGTAGATAACTCCGCGGCTTTATGTTTTAAACTCTTGTGGGTATGATTATGTTCATTATTTGCTACATGCTGTACAGGGTAGTTACGGGTACAGTTAGATGACACTACTTTAGCATAGGTATTTAGATTTTCTTCTCTTTTAGTTTGTTCAACTGTTAAGTCATTTTCAGATACTGAGTCAACTGTTAATATTACATTTAAATTTTCTGTAGTGCAATCATGTAAATCGTTACTAACCTCATTGTTGTTAACAAGATTGGTATGCTCATTAGGTACACTAGGGCAAGTGTCTTTTGTGTTGCAAGGATTCAGATTACCATATTTATCCGCTTCAAATGTTGGCGCTTTCGAAGCTTATCAAAATATACAAATAATCTATTCTTGACAATTAAATTTAAAGATGATTTCACTCGCGCGAGTGGCATGGCAATTTCCCATGGATATTTGCAAATGCATTGTTATAATAAGTTTGAAAAAACTATATGATCCCATGCATTGAGACGCATTGCGCCCTACTTTATTATTTTACTCTGTCTAACGCCAGATTATTTTAGCTACTCTATCTAACGGCAGACGATTCTACTTGTCATTAAGCCGGTTTTCTACTAGCGAATTTTTTCGCGCAAAGTGACCTTTTTTCTTTGTCGGCATCCATTTTGCCACGCCTTGCTGACGTAATAAGTGATACCGACAAAGGAAAAAGGTTACTTCGCGCCAAAAAAATCGCTAGTGGAAAACCTGCTTAAGGGAGACCGCTGACGCTTAATGGGTTCACTGGCCTATCTGCCCATGGGTCTAGTTGACCCATTGAGTCGCATTGTGCCTTACTATATTATTTTACTCTGTGTAACGCCAAATGATTTTACTCGTCAAGGGGAGAGGGCGCTGGAACTTAATGGGTTAAAATTTAAACGAGTATAGTGGGATTTTCTACATACGGCATTTGGTATTTGTAAAAGTTTAAGTCTAATTTTCGCTTTTTATTGGAGATGTTTTCAAATGTTTTCATTTGCAGCCAAGAAATTAAGTTTTGTTCCATTACTTATTATTTAGCTTTTGACGCTTTTTGACCCCGTTTTAATTTTTAGTACTTCAAAGGGTGTCGAAAGCTAAAATAACAGATATTGTTTTGAATAGGCTTTGGAAAAATCGGCGTTGCCTCGATATCAGAAAATCATCAGCACCTATACCGTTTTCCACTAGGCGAATATATTTTTGGAACAAATCACATTGCCAAAATTTGTTTTCGCTTCGCATTATTGCACCGGCCGTAAGGCCCAGTATTTAGGTTCCCTAATTTTCTGTGAAAAATTTTTGGTTTTTTTTCGTCGACGTGAAATCGACCTATGTTCATGAAGTGAGCCGCTGACCTGCAATGGATCGCAGGCTGGAGTTAAAACGGCCGCCATGTAAGGAGCGCAATCTATGCCATAGGATTATAGAAACGTATATATATATATATATATATATATATATATATATATATATATATATATATATATCACTATCAGGTCGTATGACGGATGTCGCGTCAGCAACATTGGCGCTTTAGCTTGTGTTTTCAGTCCACTCGTTTGATTGTCAATGGTTTTACATAGGCATTATAGGCGTTACGGAAACACGTAACATATAAAATGCCACTTTTTCATTATAGCATCCATGCACTTCCAGACAATGCACTCTCGCGCATTTAACATTAGTTAAAAAGGAATTACTATCTTTCATTCAAAATTTTACTGGTCTTACATATTCTATTCACATACTCAAGAGAAGTTAACAAACTACGCATAAACTATGAACACTGCAAAAATGCTTCAATAGCGAAGCACATTTACTATTAATATTTAATAGACTGAAACGTAGACAAATTACCCAAAAGTGAATCTCGGCAATTTTCTTTACAAAAAAACGACAAGAATAGGCCAGTAAACTCAGAGAAGCATATGTACTGACATTATCTGTGTCCTTTCTATAGCCATTCTAGAAGGAATTAAGCCATGAATTCTGCACGAAAAATACAAATACCACTTAATAAATCTGACGAACATTCTTTCATATATCATTTCAACAAGTTACTAGCAGTTTGGACCAAAACGTTTAACAGCAGTTGTAAGGATGGCAAACTGCGAGGATATATTAGAAAGACTTGTATCTTCTCCTGACAGGCAAACGCCTACAAAGATGTTTATTTATATACCTTTTACATTCATATTTTACCCACTCTTCTGTCCGTTTGCATTCTATCATCCCATCCGTCCGTCCACATTTTGCGGCATGAGCTCTAGACTTGGTTCAAGTCCGTCTCTCAAGGGGTTGAAAATAGCGATGAAGGAGCGGTCAAAACAGACGTGAAAATATGTATTGAGAGAAAAGTAGGAAGAGACGGACTTGGATACCCTACAAGCGCACCAAATTTTTCCGTCAAATTTTCCTACGGAGGCGTGGCTTGCGAGTTGAGAACAACAACAATTTTCCGCGCCAATTTTTTCAAGTAAAATTCGAAATTAATGCTGCAAATGTCCCAAGTCCGTCTCTCCCTATTTTCCCCCTGAGAAGGACTTGAACCAAGCCTACAAGAGCTCCACCTTTGAATTTACTAAAATATTAAACACGTCCGATATTATCAATACGATAAATTCGCGACACATGTTGAGCCCTAACATAATCTGAATCTAACCCTAATCTAATCTTCATCTCGTGCTAATCTAAACTTGATGACCTTTTTTATTCTTTTTATCACTGCATTTTACACCAACCTTGTACCCAGGGTATTTCCTCTTGGCGAGGGGAGAAAAGACCCTGGTAAACGTGATCTGCTAAAATCTACTAGATTTTTAATTAGCAATCCAAAATGAGGTAAATAAATGTTTGATATTTTGATGATTTTTGTAGTTTAATTAATAATTTGCATTTTAATTTAATTGTGTGATTGTCGTAAAGGAATCCAAGATGGTTAATTAGAAATGTGTTAGATTTTAGCAGATCACGTGACCAGCGTCTACCAGAGTCTTTTATCCCCAATAGGAAAGACCCTGGGTACGAGGTTGATTTTATACACTCGTCCGGCCGCATTTTACCCTCCCATCCGTCTGCATTTCACCCTTTCATTCGTTCTTCCGCACTTTACCCTCTCATCTGTCCGCCTGCTGTCCGTCCATCCGTGTTTAACCCTAACCCGTTGTCTTGTAACATGTTATGTATATCGGTGGCAGTGTAAACATTTGTGACAAATTTAATAATAAAAATAAGAACACCTTTAAACGTTTGTGAAACATTCAATAATAATAACACCTTTATTAATCATAATAGGATATTATCTTGATTAAATCAAATATTCTCTTTAATTAATTAACCGAATACATATATTTTTTCTGTGTTGGTGTACACAGCCAAAAACACATCAGGTTGTTGCAGTATTGATGGCTGAACATTATTGCAACAATGCGGTTATCATGGTTGAACAACATTGCTGAATCAGCAGTACTGTTCATTGTTGTTTCAACAACGCTGTTCAGTATTGACAAACCAACAATAGTTGTTCAAAGTTGTTTCAACAGGTAAAAATTGGAATGATGGAACAACCTTGTTAATTGCTGTTTGAACATTATTGTTCAGCATTGTTTATTGAAAAGGCTAGAGCATTATTGTTCTGTCAACCATGAACAATGCTGATGGGCCAACAGATTGTTTTGCGTTGTTTGAACAAGTATGAACAATGTTGTTGAACTTTGCACACGTCACATGTTTGTCACGTGTATAGCCCTAAGGTTTTTTAAAGGATAAATAAGGATACCTTAGGCGTTATGAGGATAAATTAAATTACATTCAGTTTCAACCATACCACATGTTTCAACCGTTTGCCTTCGCGTTTTTCGAACGTTCAGTGAACTTTGTTTCAAGAAAACTGACTATTTTTAACAACTGATATTCACAGATGCATTCCCTACTTGGAACTAATGTTGTTTCTGAAGCTGATAACAAATGATCAATGAAACGAAATGGGATATAACCGCAAAAATGTTGTATTTACAGGTAATGTTGATCAGACTATTAAATATACTTGATCAGACTGCTGGTTTTAATACTTCATGTGCAAGCTGTTCAAGGTGCTCTAGCTAGATTACCACGTATAAAGTGTTATAAAAGGTACCATTTTAATATTTTCATTTTATCTTCAAAATTTACAGTAAAACTAATGATAGATGGATAATATTTTCAATATTATTTAACACTATTTTCAATATTATTTAACATTATTAATGAGAATATAAAGTATATCTTTAAAAAGTAAACAAAGGTACTAACAAAGGTACATTCCATTCAAATTCCACCATTTTGTAGAGCAGAGAATTTTTGCCCAACCTTTTGCGATTGATCTTATAGTTAATAAACAGTCGACCCCTCTCACTTAAAGTTATGTCTTTGAATTTCACACTCAGTATGGGCCAGTTTGGATGGTCCAAACTCCTTATTAAGTAACTAAGGTCATACAGTGTTGCATAATTGTTTCTCATCCAGGACTGTCCCCAAAAGTTTATGCAGGCAAGTAGTCATAAACCATTATTCCTTCATGGTGTTTTGTTTTTCATGCATGTTCGTACAAAGCAATGTGTATTAAATGTGTTGCGATAAACTAAAAAGCATCTAATATAGGAAAGATGTGGTATTTTGCAAATAAATTTGTTTTGTATTATAATGGTCATAATAACCATCGATGTGACTGTCTAGAAAGCTATGTGGGTTAGGGATGATTAACTCATATGCAACAAATAGTGGCCTATTTATCAGATGAAGTTCTTCCCTCACAAATATATACATTTCGACAAAATATGAAATTTTCATAGTTTAAGTGATAAATTTGTTTTTTTGAAGGCCAATATATATATGTAACTTAGGCATCTCTAAAAAGGTGCATGTGGATATTGAAACAGAATTTGCCAAAGAGACCATCATAAAATAAAAACATTTACAAAGGACTTTAAAAAACTGTTTATTCCTCTTCCGCGAGGATGATGTCCCAGTCTATCTGAGTGGGTCCTCTGGCTCCATATTTGTCCTCGGACCATTTGTAAAACGAGAGCCAAAACTTCTCGTCTTTCTCGCAGTGGTGTATGCCAACAGCTGTAACATATGTTTTCCGGAAAGTGGATAATGAAAAAATATTAAGTATTGAAGGTCAAACTAATTTTTCTTCTTTATCACAATAGATTTTAAACCTTTTGGTAACTATATGTTTATTGGGTAATCATTCGAAAGTATCAGTATCAATGTCTGTCAATTGTCAGGTCCTTACCACAAGAGCAATGTTTCGTCGAACAGTGGTTTCCAGTACCACATTAAATTTGACCCCGAGGAGGCCACAGATCTTGGCTGCCAGTTCTCTTGTGGACGCTTGTCTTAAAGAAGACCAAGTTCCTACTGCCAGAATCTAAAAGATGTCACCAGAAACAAGGTTTACATTAAATGAACAGTAGAATTTTATATTAACAATGATTTTACTTACGATAAGCTAAATTAAAACATTTGATAGCATGCTTTACCCTTCTTCTTTCCTCTGCTCTCCAGTAGGTGAACTTCGCCTTCTCAAAACGCTCGGCATGAAGAAGGAGTTCTTGAACTGTGAGACCATATGGGGAATTGGCAAATTCTTGACGGAGTTGTTCCTAAATATAAGTAACCCAAGCAGAAATTGATAGCAAATGCTGATATGTTAGAATATAAAATTTAATTATATTAATTTAATGAATGCTTTATATGACACTAACAGTTTTGCTTTCATTTGGCTTTTGGAACCGTCCAAGTTGTATATATGCTTTAGCACATATTTTGGTCACATTTGCCTGAAATAAAAGACAGAGTTTAAAAATCTACATATTTATCTATTCAATGATAATCCATTGCAGTAATGTACTATTGACAATGAACTAACAGCATGGGAAGACTTTGCCAATTCAAAGTCTTTCGTGTCGAGCTGTTTGGTTATTCTAACCAAAGTCTTTTCCATCTCACTCTGTTTCGCTTTTATAGACTTCATGAGGTCTTTCAGCTCTCTAAGTTCTTGAAGCACTGCATTTTCCTCAGATGGCTCCGCCTCTGGTTCGTCTGAAAATATAAGTTTAATTCGTTTTCATATAAATTCTGAGTGTTATTAGAACATTATACCCATTTGTATTTATTTTATTTGTATAAATTCTGAATGTTATTAGAATATTATGCCTTTTTTTTTATTGTTTTATTTATATTTATATTTATATCATTATATAAACATTCCCGGCCGTACGCAAATTTGTGTTTTAAAAGTCAAAACTACCGAGTCTTGGAAGCTCATTTTGCTTGCAGACGGAGTTTTATAATTATTTATTAGAATTATATGTTAAAAAACACTTTAACTTCAAAAGGGTTTTGAGGGAAATCCTGTCTTCGGCGGCCGGGCCTATTATTGTGTCTCGCCGAAAAAGACGTCGTTAATAAACTCCGTATTTCTATTTAAAAAATTAATTCCTTATCGAATACAAAGAATATAAAAAACATGGTAACACTTTTTAAAAAAATAAAGAGTACTTTACATGTTTGGCATCCCAAATGCTCTTCCAACAGGTCCAGACATTTCGATAAAAAAATTTTCACCTTTAAAAGTTTTCAGATTAAATGCCCAAAACATTGAAAACAAAGTGAGGCGGGAAACCGTATTAACCAATGAGAGCAAAGCATTTGTAAACATTGTCCTTTGATAACCAATCAAAATCCCCTAAAGGGAAAACCATCATAATCTGTCGAGAGTGTGATTTCAAAGAGGGATGTTTTTCATTCAAAAAAGCAGATAAATATCAAAAGGGATTAAAAAAAATGAAGAAAAGGGCATATCGTCATCACTGTAATTTGTGCAATGTTAGTTTTGAGACGTGGGAAAGATATTCCGTTCATGTTTCGTCGACAGGACATCTCGTCAAAGAGCTGCCCTCCGCGGCCATGCCGTCAAATATTCAGCTTGTGCCCGATGAACAAGTTCTGGGTGACCTGGTCTTGGATGATGACGAGGAAGTATTTAGACTGGAAAAAACCTCTGCTACCGAGCTGCAACAAGACTGGGAATATACGGGCATAGACATGGAATATACGGGTATAGATTCGGACGACGAAGACCTGTCGGACATTGACAACATAAGTGAACATTTGCGTGAGACCTCCGGCGACAATTCCAGTCATTTTCCATTCCCATCCGAGATCTTTTTCCTGCTTTACAGTTACGCGCATAATATTTCAAGACCGAAGGTAACATAGATTTTCTTAAGTCTAAAATGTTCATTTTTTCAAAATTTGAGCGAACAACATTGTTCAATGCTGTTGCGAACAGTATTGTTCAATGCTGTTAACAATCGAGATCAGGTTGTTCTTTATCAATGCTCAAATGTCCATTCTTGTGCAAATAGCTCACGTTAAAATTTGTTCACGTCTAAAAAGATTACTTGGGCGCATACATGCACCGAATTCTTTTTCATATTATAATAATAATTCAAAGAAAAATATCAATACTGGTATATATAGAATACAGCAGATGTCATATGAGAAAGAATTTCGGTGCATGTGTGCGCCCAAGTATAAATCTTTACAATCCCATAACATGTTAAAGAACATTTAACAAATTATGCAAATTGCAATATCTGTACTTTTTAGACTTGAACAAATTTTGTTGTCACATTCGCAATACACTAAATGTGCCATTGAAATGCAAAACATTGTTCAAAAGTGTGCTATTTGGACGCCAAGTGTGGATGCAAATTCATAATCATGCGAGCTTGCTCATTGTTGCGTAATTATTGGATAAATCCTGTGATTCTATCCAAAAAAATTGTTTACACCTAAAAATGTAGCAAAATTTCATTTGAACGGGCTTTAATTTTATACATTTTCCCCCAGAAAAGTCGCAATTTCATGAATGGTAAATGATGCGGGTTTTCCCCATATGTCAACGAACACACATGTCCAGGGTTTTGTCGATGGAATTTCGACAGAAAATTTGTAATGAAATTATTTGCATTTCCATCAACAGAAAGAAATTTCCATCCATAAAACCCTGTACAATTTGTGTAATATGAAGTAAGATGCCCAAAATTTAATATATAATTTACCCTTATCAGTGAATCATACAGTTATAAATATGTAGACAAGTGAAATTTTTTTTTAATTATTAAATAGTACTTACTTTGTATTATACAAATTATAAATTTGTATTTGCTAGACTATTGAAGCGACCAGTCATTTTTTATGGAAGGTGGGAGAGGGCAAAAAAAAGGGGGGGGGGCATATGTATAAATAAATTACTAGAAGATGAGGGGGGGGCTATTTAAATTTTTGCAAAAAATGAGGGGGCTTGCAATTAAATAAGCCTGGTATCCATTTGGTTGTAAATGTTGTGATCGAGATCATGGTCACTGATGTGAAATAGTCCAGATTTATCTTGTCTTTTGTGTGCTGTATATGCAAATCAGTCTTCACCAATTACAGAGATAAATACTGATAGCAGATATCTCTATTTGACAAGTAAAAGAAAAAATGGGGGGGGGGAGGGTCAAAGAAAAATATTCTAGTATACAGGGGGGGCATCATTAAATTTCTGTTCTTCCAGGGGGGGTCAATTTTAAAAATTTAGAAAGAAAAAATTCCCCTACCACCTCCATAAATAATGACCAGTCCCTAAGGCCATATAAAATAAATTCCTTGATTCTCATCGCTAAATTTTAAAAACTCCCAGGAGGCGGCAGGTTTATATTTTATATTTTATGTCAAAATATAAAACAAAAGTTTAAAATTTAAAAAATTGGAGAGGGAGGTCTTTTTATATTTGCCCTTAAATATATTATAGAAGAACGCTATATAAGTGGATAATTGCACATGCGCTAATGAACATGCATAAGGGTCCACACAAATCGTTGTAATAAGGCTATAAGCCCATTTTTTCCTTCAGTATTCCGAACATCCCTTAACATGTTGCAATATTAACAACAAAACAATTTTATATCGCAAAAATTCCAATATAAAATATAAAAATAACTAAATCTCTGAAGATGCTCGGTCGGGCGGTAAATTTATATTTTATAACAAAATACAAAAATATATCAACGCGGAAACCAAAATATCGTCGGGCGGTGATGAGAATCAAGGAATTTATTTTATATGGCCTAAGATGCAGATTTTTTAGTCCCGTGTAGATTTGGATTTTCTCTTGCTGATTTTTCACAAACTCAGAGTAGATGTACCTTCACTGCACTCAATTTTGAATTTTAAAATAAATGAAGTTGAAGAGATGCTACAACCTCAAAAGGTATTATTCTCAAACAAGTCAATAAAAGGGAAATGTAGCTACAATTCTCATAAAAAGTTATACATATGAAGTTTTATGATGGAATTCATTGCTGCTTTAGGACTATTTCGAAGGTAATCCATACTACTGGCTGCGACCATCTGATATTGTCAGGCTTCAGCTGGCAACACCCATCAAAGCAAGAGCACTGATGAGATATCCAGAGGAGACTGACTCAAGTATCAGTGAGATGTACCAGGTTATGATATAACTGTACAGTATGAAACAAATTAACTGACTCCAGCAAGGGGTAACTGCAGTAAAATTAACTGGAATTAACCAGAATTACGTCATATTTTATATATGAGTTAACATAATATTTTCAAATGTTTTCGAAACAGGGGAAAAAGTGGTTAGAAAATGATCAATTCAAAAGTCCATCTGTTTGCAAGGAAGAAACAACATATCATTTAAATGAAATTGTTAATTTCTCTTCGAATGGACATGTATATTCAGGAAAACTTTCCAAATTTTATGTTAAGGTAAAAGACCAATTAATACTCTAGCATTAACCCTTTAAGTGGCAATGCCCCCCGATGCACCCTACATTATTTATATTACTTTACTAGATGTCTAACGCCAGACGATTTTATTCGTCAGGGGGAGATTGCTGCAACTCATTGGATTAAAGAAACAATACAATACTGACATGATACTCTATTTCTCTCACTTTTTGTAGGTTCGTCAAGACCAAACAGAAGAACTTATGGCAAAGATCCAATACCTATATGATAAAGGAAACGACCATTATTGTATTTGCCCAACAGAGACAATTGCTGTGTCAGTGTCACAAATAATAGATAAGATCAACATCACTCCACATCAGATACAACACAAATATGAAAATGGACAAGTTTTTGAAGTCTCTGAGCAGGTTTGATTTTATGTGAATTGGCTTAAGAGTTAAGGATGGTATGTTTACACACAACGATTAGAAAAATATACTGTCAGCGTCATCTGACATTGTCAACTGACAACATTCGTTATTAACATTCGTCAAAACTTGAAATTGGTCCGATTAATCATAATATGTGTAAACTAAGCTTATACAGTTATTTCATTTTGATACATGTGACTTTCATTCATAGGAAACCAGTGAATTTTTGAAGCCTCATGAGATGAAGACAATAGGTGAAGGTAAACCAAGCATTACAGTGCCTTTACTTGTGTTCATTGATGAAACTAGTGGAAATACAACAAAAAATGGAATTGTCTGGAAAACTTTTCCATGAGCTTTGCAGGCCTTCCACGAAGAGAAATCAGGAAAATAGAGAACATCCATTTTCTGTCCACATCAAATGTTGTCCCATCTGTTCCACTTGGAAAATCTATCGCCAGTGACCTACAAGGTACATAATGCAGTAGCCTTATAGAATTGCACTATTCATGTCCAGTTGACTTTACACATTTCAATATATTCTAACTTTCTTCTAGACTCATGGGGACCTTATTGGCATTATTTGAAATATAGTGTTTCCAGCTTTCAAAAATGTGTTTACGAAATTAATATGAATGTAATAAAGAGTAAATTGAATTGAGTGGAGTGCGATTTTAGTCTGAAAACTTGTGATTTCAGACCTAATAATACACACGAAGAAATTTCTCAATAGACCTTTTTAAAAAGTCTGCCTTATGACGTAGTTCGCGGATAAATACGATCATTTGGCCAATCAGGCAAGCCAAATGGCTGTGCGGGGTTTCCATTATCTGCAAACTATGTCACAAGGCTGACTTTTAATTAAAAAGGTCTATTCTGATTGGCTAAGAGCAGTGTAATTTTTTAGTAATACAGAGCCAAAAAATTAAATCCTCTATTTCATGTGATAAAAGTACATACAATATTCATAGGAATTATAGTATGTGCTTGATCAGAGAATTAAAGGGGATTGTGTGTTATCAATTCATAAAATACTGCAGTAACATTACCTCATGAATTATTGAATTATAAATTACTACCTTTCAGAAATTGAAACTGGCAAGATAATGTACGATGCCAGCATTGATAAGAATGTTCTTGTGAGGTGCCCTGTCTTGAGTGTCTTGGCAGACAATCCACGAGCTTCAGAATTCGAGCATCACTTGGGTAGCTGTGCAAAAAAATTTTGCCGAAAATGTAATGTGAGTGGATGTGTACAGTATAAAACATTATTTTCATAAATTAGATTTTTAATATTTAACCCATTGAGTCGCATTGCACCCTGATGCACCCTACTTTCATATTTTACTCTGTCTAACGCCAGACGATTTTACTTGTCAAGGGGAGAGCGCTGGCACTTAATGGGTTAAATAAAGTACAGCACAGCATTTTTCACACAGGCAACAAGTGACAGTGGAACTGAAATTGGAACAATACGAACAGATGAGTTTGTCCAGGAAACGATTCGCAAGATTGAAGAATGCAAGTATGTAAAACTTTTATGGAATAATATTCAGTAAATTATATATCATTTATAGACCCTCCACTCGGGGAATTTGTCAAAATACTATCCTATTCCTCAGTGATGAAATATCGTCACTTTGGGTAATATTTCATCGAATCCTCCTCACTCCACATCTATAAATGATAAACATCAAGTCTTTCGAAGACATGGATCAAGTGAATTACAGTAGCAGATCACTTCTTATAATAAAGTCTGAATTGCATAGTTAATTAAACAACCCAAAATCTTTGAATATATTACAACAGTACTGAAAACCAAAAGAAACAACTGCGAAGAGAATATGGTGTGACAGAGAAAGGTGGTGCATTTGATGCCCTGACATGTTTCCGTGGACAACAGTTAGTATCAAATTACAGTTATTCAATATATCAAGGGGAATCAATACCATAAAGTTTGAGAGAAATAATCTCTAATTTTGCTATTTTTTATATTATACAGTAAAACACCCATTGAAATCCTACATACCATACTTCTTGGACCTGTCAAATACTTGTTGTCTGCAACAATACAGTCCCTGTCACAACAAAAGAAGGATCAGCTACATGCAAAGATCTTATCAACTGATATGAGTGCATTCCCAGCAAATATTCGAGGAAATATTACCAGAAACTATGGCTCATATATTGGCAGAGATTTCAAACTGTGGACACAGCTAGTAGTTTTTATACTTCAGGGCATTGTGTCCGAGGAAATTCTTCTTGTCTGGGAGTTGCTTAGTGAGGTACCATACTGTATTATACCATGCCATGCAATAATCTAATATGCATATTTTTTAACAAACATTTAAAATCTCACCATGATAAAAAGTTCATTATCAGATTGCAAGTCTTCAATCCAGTGATACCAATCCATTAAAGACAATTTATAACCTTCAACTTTATTAGATATTCTGTCTTGGGTATGGATCTACATTTGACCAAAGAAATGAACAGCCTGCAAAACAGTTGGTCACTGCCTTTGTCAATGCAATTGGAAGATCTTTCCCTGAATTTGCGAGGAAGCCCAAGATCCATTTACTGTTGCATCTGGTTGATGACATAATAAATCTTGGACCAGCCAATGGATTCTGCACAGAAAGGTAAACTAGTATTTAATTTAATGAAGCTAATTCAGGCAAGAGAAATGCATAATAATTACCTGTAAACCTAGTACTGTGGGTGTAAGCAATAATAAACTTACATTTAATATTTTTCTTTTATGGCATTGTCAGGTTTGAGGCATTCAACTCAGTGATAAGAGGCCTTAATGTTAACAGCAACAGGCATGCCTCAAGCTTGGATATCTGCACAAAGTTTGCCAAAATGGAAAAACTCCGTTTCATTTTGAGTGGTGGAAAGTGGGGCAAAGATCACAGGTATTTGAATGAACTTGTTTTACACTGATGCAAAATTAATTCAAGTCAAGTCAAATAGACAACTTGCATGTTAGACTAATTTTTGATTTAGGCAAAAAAAGTAAATTCCCATAAAGAACTTAAAATTAGAAAAATTGCAAAATTTTGTTACAAAATGTTGTAAAATACGGAAAATATAGCTTTGCAAAGTTTGCATATTTTATATATGTTTGTATTACCGTTATTACGTATGGGAATTGTTAACATTTTTGAGCTGAAAATGGTAACAATATCTGCACATAATACAAACTGATACAAAATTTGCAAACTTTGCAAGGCTATATATAGCCTATATTTTCCAAGCTTTATATCATTTTGCAACCAAATGTTTGCAATTTTACTAATTTAATTATGTTCTGTTTGGCTGTGATGTTTGATTCCCTTCTCTTTACTTATTGAAACAGTGCCTTTTTTAAGGAATTTTCACTGGGGGGGGGGGGGGGGGAAAACAGGAAAAAAAGGCAGAACGAAAAATATGAGCCGTCGAGGTTTGGTGAACGTGCGAGTCTGGAGAGAGATTTTGTAAAACTTTAATTTATTAATTTCAGCGATATTTTACTAGCTTTAAACAATAACTTCAACTCTTTGTAGCTATAATCGTACAGCTATAACCAGTGGCGTAGCCAAACGTTCATTTTGCGGTGGGGGGGGGGACTTCACACTGCATTTTGGGGGTGAAATCTAGCAGAATTCCAAAGATTATAAAGTACATCAATGTGATTTTGATTAGAAATGTTGCATTTAAATCATTTTAGGTTCTATGAGACGCCATTTCCGCATTCTCAAAATTGCGTTGCTTTTTCATACGACACAGAATAAGTCTGAGAAGAAATATTCATGCTATGATGATAAATATATGTATTTAACAGTTAAAAATCTAAACTAAATCTATTCTTCTTGGAACCATATCTGGGGGGGGGGCTCTTAATATAACTTGATATTTTTAAGAAAAAAAAAATTGCAATAAAACCTCCCAAACAAAACACAACGCCTCTGCGGAGGAGAGTGCTAGGAAATAGTCGCAAGCCTTGGAAAGGCTAGCATTTTATCGGATTGTTTGCATGAAATCTATCGCTATTATGAAATACTCGGTGAAGAACAACATGAATTACACACAAGATGGCTGTGGAGGAGGCTATGGAAGGGCATAATCTCATTATCAAGTAAATCAACTGCAATTCTGACAGCAATCATGAGCAATTCTGCTTCACACTTTAGGGGCAGAAATGACTTTACTGGGGAGGGGGGGCAAATTCTTTCCCTGCGGGGCAACCCCCCCAGATATATAGTTAAAAAAGGCACTGTATTGAAATTTAGTCTAACATGCAAGTTGTCCATTAGTTGATAGTAATCAGTTCTGTTGTGTACTTACATTCCTATTTTACATATATGTAAATCACAACATACTGTAACTGTAAAATCTTTGTCTATTTTCAGCTTGCAGGCACCAAAAAATATTATTGAACTTGCAGCTGAACCAAAGATCCAGCATTTTCTAAACAACATCCCAATAAAGGAAAGTCTTGAGAACAAACCTATATATCAGCCTGGATGCTTAAGGAAAGTAAGTGAAATTTATTGCATAATGTTGTTGAGCCACCTTCAGGGTATACGCAACTTTTCAAATGAGTGAAATATTTTAATTTTACAGTACTGTTCAGATAGCATACCGTATGTTAAATTGTTATATTTTACCCACTAGGGAATGTATGTGAGAGGAAAACTCAAAAAGCTACCACTCACCCAATGTTTACCACTTGCCACCATCCAAGCTGCAGGACTTCAAAATGAAGTTGAAAAGATGTGCACTGTGTATGAAGCAGTTATCAGTGAGAACCATACACTGGTAAATTCTGGAGCATCCATTGTATATTTGGATTCTCAACACAAGGTATTAATGTTCGATGTTTAAGCTGCAGACCAGTAGCCTTTTTCCAACTTTTTAAACACTTAAATTTTGAAATGGCCAAGTTACAGTAACACTGTTAACAATAACAATGTTAACAGAATAATTCTTTTTCTCACTCTAAGCATCAACTTGGAATTTTCAAACAAGGATTGAGTGTTGGTGATTCTGGTGAAAGTAAGGTGGTTCAAGTCCTGAAAGTAAGGTTATGCATGGATCAGCATGAGGAAAAATTGCTAGGAAGTTTCCAGTGTCCAAAGGTGGAAAAGACAGATGAAGTTGCAATAATTCCTTCGACAAACGTTGTTGATAAAGTCTGTCTTGTCCACGATTGTCTAAATGGAAATTGCTTTTTTGGTCAGTCAGAGAATACCATCAGGATTGAAAGGGAAAATATCACAAGAGAAAGATACACGTATGTTCACAACACAGACTATAATTATTATTTGTTAAATAAGTTTTATCTTGGTGATTGAATGAAATATTTTAACATTGCATGAAATAGTTCTGTCTGGGGAATGTTGACATGGAAAAATTCAAGACTACAGTATTTCACTCAGTGACTCACACTCACTGGCTAAGGCCCTGTTTATATGAGCCCTAGCTGCATGAAGGGCTGGCCCTCCTATGCGAGATCCTATATGCTATTATAAATCTCTATCAGAAATTGTTTTTGTTTATATCAGGCCAGCCCTCCTAGGTGAGATCTCGCTATTGTCTACTGAAGATCTTGTCTAGTATGGCTGAAAATTTCCCATATAAGCAACAGTGAGAGCTAGCCTTTCGTAGGGCTGGAAATTTGGCAACTATGCATGCGCAAAGCCGCAAAGAGTCCATTTCAGTAACAATTTCCAGGCCAGCTCTGTAGGGCTCATGTAAACACCACCTATTTATAAGAGGGCCCACGTCCATATTATGTTACCACAAATAACATTAAATCGACATTATGAGTGAGTGGGTTTTTATGTGAACTTATCGACGTTATCTCGTGACAATTTGACAATTAATGTCCAAAGTATAACTATCACAGTACAGATTTTGTATCATAAATACAAAAGTCAAAATATGGCTTTTGTATCATAAATACAAAAGTCAAAATACGGCTGAATATCTATCAACGTTATCTGGAGTGGGTGGGTGGGTGAAGAAATAACGTCGGTTCTACGTTATTTGTGGCAATATGAATATGGACGTGGCCCTTAAATGTTGCATGTGAAAATTTACTGACAGCAAACTAAGCAAAGTCATGATAGTCATAGACACTTATTCTTGTCATGATTGCTTACTGTAACTTCCTATCAATTTGTAGTTAACATTTTCGAAACATTGTATATCCTCTATGTATTCTTAAAGCGTATTTCAATATTAAATATCCAGTTAAACTTATGTGTATACTGTGTGTTGAATGTTGACTGTTGATGACCAACAGTTCAAATAGTAAGGTTGAAATTCTAAATACAAAATGTATTATCGTACCTTCAATTCTACCGTGGATTACCGTACCACCGCTACGTACACAATATCCCATTTCATTACCGGTATTTCAAAGTCTTGAAACTGGCGATATTATTTAAAATAAATGCTCGATATGAAGAAGACAAAGAACACGAAGATTTCTTCCACGTGGAACGACGTATAGTGAACACCGGGGATTCCACGAGAAAATCCCCAAGAACCCCGTATAACCCCGGGGAAAAATCCCTTCAGAACATGATTGTTCAGCCATGTCGAAGCAATGAAAAACAGGTTTGTTGTCATGATTTTTATACATTGTTGAAGCAACGTTCTTCATCGTTGTTGACCATATAAAACATGATTGTTATCATGCTTGGTTTGCACTGTTGCGACAACATTGTTCGTTCCTGTTGAATCGTCAGTCTTGAACAGCGTTGTCCCAACAGCACTGAACAGTATTGTTAACAACGTTGTTCAGTGTGGGCAGCAAAACACTGTTCAAGCCTGTTCGCAACAGCATTGTTCGTTGCTGTTATCAATCGTGAACAAGTTGGGCGTTTTTACGCGTGTAATATATATCCCCAAGGTTGGCAAGTAAATACAAATTTAAACTGTATACACAAACTTAATGACGAAAAAACTCGTACATAAACATCGAAATTCATTAAAAAAACTAACTCACTATGGTAACAAATAACTGTAATTCTTCTATATTGTGTTTTTTTCTTCTCTCATCACTTTTAAACGAGTTAATTTTGCGAAAATTCATCAATTTCGTGACTAAATTTGGTCAAAACTATGCGGGATGACGGCTCCCGGCGTTACGTCACAAAATAAAGCTCTCTGATTGGATGGCTGAAATTCTAAAATTTTGTCCGCGAAACGAAAACCGGGGGGAGGGGAATTTCAAGTTGTACAAGACTACAATAGCGCTGCAGCGGGAAATTTTAAACTTGGAAAAGACTCAGGAAGTTTCAAAGTGTATAGTTAAAAATAAAAACATTAAATATATAAACAAGAATCTGTAGAAAATGTGAAGACTGTGGAAAATGTGAAGCGCGAATGGAGGAAGTGTTTTGACCGGTAAATAGTTTGTTTTGTTGTTGTTTTTATCTTTAAATACAACGCACAGCATTTAACAAAATGTGAATACAAAACAGTTCGTTTTAACAAATTTCAGTCGGTGGTCATACTCTGTCTCTGGATGGAGAACGACAGACAAGAGAAAAAGAAAGGGTTCTGCCCGACTGCAAGATGCTTTGAATGGTAAGTGTTTAGTTAAATACCCTGGTTGCCAGAGGTTCTGTATCTTTCGCCTTATTCCCGCTCGTATTTATTTTACGCGAGGCGAAGAGAACCTCTGGTGGCACGCGATACAAATCTCTCTTCCATGCTGACGTTGCCGTTTGAGAACTTGCAAAACCGGTTTTATATTTGTGACGTTTTTAAACTTCCGGGTTTGTCATACTACCAAAATAGCTCTCTTCAGACCTTGTGTAAAATTGATATTAAAAATATTAAGCAGCCCAAACATGCAGATTATTCGTAAGGATTATGTAGATTTTCTCACAAAAGCAAAAAAGCAACCTTACTGATTGTTAAATTTGTGGAATGCCGTTTGCATTAGCGAGCGTATAAAGTCAAAAGTGAAAGAATATAAATATATAAATATTTATATATATGTGCAACGGAGCCAGTATGTAGCAACGTTTCCTTAACATACAACGGGAAAATATTGGCAAAATAAATCCTATTAATAACTATCAAAGTCGAAGAATTACCAAAATTTAAAACTTTGAACGATATAAAGCAAGTGACCAACACTTTAATATATTTTACAAATATTAATACTGGAACTGAGTGAACATGTCATGCCGTCAACTCAAGTCATGCCGCGATGGCAGCTCTTCTCCAGCGCAGAAAATCTTTTTATAGCGGAACAAAGTATAAGTTAATCTCAAATATAAACCCACACCAAGTAAAGCATTTTAAGATTTTAATACGTTCGACGTTCGTATTATTTCTGTATTTTGTTTACATCGTGTTCTATTGTCTAGCCAATCACACCACTTCATGTGACTGCTAATTATAACTAACCAATCATGTGCTTGGTACAAATTTTGTACCAAAGGAAGAGAGATTTGCATCGCGTGCCACCAGAGGTTCTCTTCGCCTCGCGTAAAATAAATACGAGCGGGAATAAGGCGAAAGATACAGAACCTCTGGCAACCAGGGTATTAGTTAAATTGCTATTGTCAAAAGTTACAGATTTAATTAATTTTTTAATAAATGTTTTTGTTCTTTAAATTTATAAAACGAAATGCCGTGCAATGGCGGTATTCGGATACGTTTCCAACTATATTTCAAAACCGAAGTTCGCTCAAAGTTATATATTAAAAAACTATATTTATCTAGTATGTATAGTACTCAGAACTTCGAAAAAGTACTGCCAAAATTTGCTGTCTTAACTCAGACTTTAATAAAGATTGCATTGCTAGATTGCCGACGACATTTTACAACAAAACAAGACTATACGTGCCTGTAAAAATACCTTGCGAATCTATCTATAGTATACTTTTGGTCTAATTTTTAAATAATACGTAGAAACATTCGTTAATATTAATTCGTGCTGGAGAGTATGTTTTTAACCATTGAAACAAGTTTTCAACTGAAAAGTCTGAAAAAACTATTACAATTGTATACATGACAAGAATATAAGCATGTTTTTAAGCCGGAGTGTTTTAGACTGCTACATTCTATATATGCACGAGTGTCAAGTGTACATTCGTAATTTTGTACGGTATTAAAGTATTAATAGTTGGTTTAAGCGACAAAATTTATAAACAACAAGCCCAAAATCCAATTATTTTAAATACGTATGGAAAGAAACTGAAGTTTTTCCTTTGCTCGGAGCTATTATTTAACATTTAACGTGAAAAAAACACATGCACATGACAAAGATCATGCACTTACCTGTAATCTGTATACTCAGCTGCCAAACGGCCATTATTGATTTGTCCTCAAAACAACACTTCACCAAAAATAAATATCGCAGAAGATTAATTTCTGCCTTTTGCCAAGTTAATATGATCAGGTACAAACACTACGTACTAGATATCCAAAAGACAAAACCAATAAAGTTGTCAAATCACTTTGCATGTGGTCTTTTCAACAGCATGTAGACGTTGTTCGAACTTCGAAGCCTCTGCCAAACCAGTTCTTTTTCAGTTGAAGCATAAGCAATCCAAGTGCAAACACATATTAAAACCGATCAGCAAAGTATCCAGCAAACATATAGATAATTGTTGAACATAGTTGGAAAGAAAAACCCCTCTTTTTACGTTTTAAAATGAACTTCGAGATGAACTTCGCATTAGCCACATGCACTTTGAAAGTTCAAAACGACAAATGAGAACAACGCGCGTGATTGACACATGACTGATTGTTGCCGCTGACCAATAGAATAGCTCCGTGTTGTCACGTGATCTGTTCCCTTTGAATTTAGCGAGGGCATGTTCGGTATAGGGAGGTGTCAGTTTGAAAAAGGTTTTTGGTTAAAACTTTCATTCATATATAAGCATCTTCATTGCAAAACAATAGTTTCGGCAATTATCTATACTACCCCCCCCACCAATTAAAAGTACATCACATCCATCACCTTTTTCACTTTTTACATCAGACCTTAGGCATATCACTATCAATCCAGGATGAATTGGAGTAAAGCGCAAGAAAAGGTTCTGACATTTGCAACGTCGAGGCATAACCTCTGCATACTTGGTAAATCAGGTTAGTGCATGGACATGCATAACCATATAGTATAAATACGCTGATTTTGAAATAATTATTGATGATGTTTTTGTACTATGTAAAACACGAGCTGGATTAACGCTATACTGCGAGTTTTGAATGGCTTCAAACATATAATGAAAATAATAGTCAATAGATGCCTATCATTAGGATTAGCTCTTTAGCATTGTATAAAGAATACTAAAGAGAATGAGTTTTCTCAAGTATAAAACCACTGCACGTGGTGCATATATATATATATATATATATATATATATATATATATATATATATATATATATATATATATATATATATATATATATATATATATATATATATTATGGTTGACATGCTTTGCCAAAAAGCTTACGAATTATTAATGATTGTTTGAAATGGTGTTTTGTAGGTGCAGGAAAGTCGACAGTTATTAAAGAACTTCGAAAAAGATTTTGCCAGAATGGGAAAACATGCGAAATAGTTTGTCCAAGTGGGGTTGCGTGCAACATATACGAAGGCTTGGCAAGGACAGTTCATTCTTTCTATGGCCTAAACACCGCGGAACTACCTGCGTCGCTTGTCATTCAAAGATCTCTTGAACGCCAGAATGTTGTAAACCAAATAAAATCCTTGGACGTTTTGATATGGGACGAAATTTCAATGTCAAGTATGCGCCTTCTCAACATTGTCAATCTGCTCCAACAGAATATCCATAACAATACACTGCCCTTTGGTGGAATTCAGGTTATCCTGTCTGGAGATTTTCATCAGTTAAAACCAATCCCAGATGTCCTAGACTCCGGCGATCCAGTTTACAAGTCTATCATCTTTGATAAGGTCTTTCCACATCGAATTGTTTTGACCAGAATAATGAGGCAAGGCGAGGGAGAAATGCGATTGAAGGATGCTCTTGATTCCATAAGGTTAGGTAAATGTGACGATGAAACCGAGGCGTATCTTCGCGGTTTATCTAGAAGTTGTACGGAAACTGGCGACACACCACCTATTCATATTTATTATACGAAGCTATCTGTAGCCGTCCATAATTCATATATGCTAACAAACCTTCCTGGTCAAGTGCTGAAATTCGAAAGTACTGACACTGGTCGCAAAATACTACTTAAAGACACTGTCGCCGAAGTTTTAATGCTAAAACCTGGATGTAAAGTGATGCTGTTGTTTAACATAAACGATGATTTGAAGAATGGAACATTCGGTACTTTCATTAATTCAAGTAACAGCAATGGTCTTCAAGTTGAATTTCCAAACGTTGGAGTAGTAACCCTGCAGCGCAAAACATGGTATAAGTATGATCATGCTGGGCGTGTTCAAGCTAGCCGTACGCAGTTTCCTCTAAGTTTGTCCTATGCAATCACGGTCCACAAAGCACAGAGTACTACATTAGACAGTGTTGTTGTGCATTGTAGTCAAGAATTTGATTCCGGTCAAACATATGTAGCATTATCGAGGGTAAGGAGTGAAGACAACCTCCAAGTAATTGGATTTCAGAAACGATATCTTCTGCCACCACCACCAGAAATAGCCCAAATTGCTACTACTCGACATGGCAACCCTGTTGAAACATTTAAATGCTGTTCAAACGTAGAATTGGACGGAGAGAATTACAAGTTAGATCGTAATAGTCAATATGAAGATCATAGCGAATTGTTTGATAACGACATAGCAACTGAAGAAGAAATTGCGAAAGAATGTTTCGAGGCAAATCAAGGAAGCGCAGTCGATTTAGATGGAATTTTGCACTCTATGACTGATGGTGCCAGTGATACTCGGTTCGTCTCCCCTCCATCTGAATTTTCCATAAAGACATTTTTGGAGTCATTGAATAATGATTCAAATACAGATGAAATGAGTGAACTCATCAAAGGAGCAGCAAATTATGCCTTAGAAAATTTAACGTCCTTTGAATTACTAACAAAGATTCTATGGTGCAGAGTGGCCCAACTTTTCGAAGATTACATATCAGAAAATGCGGTTGAACGTATATCAAGTGCAAATTTCACGCGAATCACAGCCAAGTTGAACGAAATGTTTTTGACTAACGAGTACAGAAGTGACATCATGGCTGCCTTTAGTGTCCGAAATTGGTCCAACATTACTTGTGGCCAGCGATGTTTAGGGGTTCAGCTTCTTTTCCACATATACCAGTTATTTGTTGCAGAAATAAGAAAAGCGGTGAAATTGCAGGAAACAGAGCATATTACCCTGCAAGTGTCTAACATGGGAGCAGAAGGACGGGGGAAAGTTAGATACATTGGTGGATGGGCCTTACGCAAATTGTTAGAAAAGTCATGAAGATATGCTATCGAGAACAAGCAGTCCCAATCCAAAGAAGTCGTGGAAAGGGTATTAAAGGAAATGAAGAAGGTCTTGCTTTTGCAAAATAACGTAATAATTCCAAGTCAAATCCTTAGAGAAACGACGAAGAAACCCGAAACATTAAACGTAACCGAATCCCGACAGTTCAGAGAACACGGGTTACTAAATATCAGTGACGGTGCGTACGAGTTCTTCATGCTCCTCGAACAGCAAAGAGTAGACCAGATTAACTCGGTTCGATTATCTCAGCAAGGACCTGACCTGATCAAAGATTCGATTGAAGATGTAACAAAAAACGAAGTCTTACAAACCAAATTTCTAAATCTTTTTTGCTTAGATGATAATGGTGATAAGGTGAGTTTGGGAATACTATGGTATTTATATATCTATGTTAATAACAGTAAGGTGTAATGGTTGTTTTACGAAAACAGTGGATGTTGTCAAAGAACATCCAACAAACTAAACAATTCTGTATTTTATCACTTATATGTTTTCCCCATATTCTAGGCAATGGTATTAGAACTCTACCGTGAAGTTGTAATTCGCTATCTCAAAATGGGCGCTGGTCAATTCCTTCGTGATTTTAGGAAAGATTACCAGCTGCAAAAGACTTTCGCACACCGTAAATCCCTGATGCAAAAGAAGGAAAAAGCAAATAAAAAGAAACTCAAGGTACATATTCCACACATTGAACAGGATACAAGTAAAGGTAAGAAACTTTCCCATTTAAGATTGCAAGCACTAGTGGCTAAATTGAACGCAGAAGGATTACGGAGTCTGTATCAAAAGAAAGAGTTGCAAAAACTGTGTGACGCCTATAATGTGAGATACCTTTCACGATGGAACAAAGGGAATCTGGCGAATGATCTTGCCCAAGCAATAGTCCAAAACGAGGCGATTCCTGCTCCTCAGGTCCTATCATTTTATCGCTCAGAACTTTCGGGAGAAGACCACGTGAACAGTGTTCCAGTTATTCGCATTAGGCGTTTATGTTATGGTTCTACCTCGTAGCTTATTACTAGCTAATTTATTGATGATTGAATAACAAAGATAAAGAAGTCATGAGCATGACATGTTTCGGTGGTGGAAGCGAAATAATGAACAACCTCGTGCCCAGGGTCCAGTAGCGTAGCCTGCCCGACAATTTCACTAATTTGGTCATGGTATGCAAATTTTAAATTATCATTATTCTTTTCTTTAGAAATTGATTGTTTTCACGTTTATGAACACGGAAATATTTGCATAGCGTGACTAAATTGTCGGGCTGGCTGCGCCAGTGTCTTTGGGAGAAAAGACCCTGGTAGACGCTGCTCACGTGATCTGCTAAAATATTTCTAGCAGATTTTTAATTAGCAATCCAAGATGAGGTCAATAAATATTTGATATTTGAATTATTTTTATAGTTTAATTTATAATTTGCATTTTGTATGATTGTCGTGAAGGAATCCAAGATAGTTAAAGAGAAATATGCTAGATTTCAGCATATCACGTGACCAGCGTCTACTATGGGTACGAGGTTGAATAATGTATTCACGCCGGACTCACGGCTTATTTAGGCCTAGCTTTCAAGCCTGGGCTTATTTTAGCCGCGACTTACTGCAAATTGACTGTTTATACGAGTCCTTCGCGACTTATTTAAGCCGCGGCTTATTTAGGCCGCGGCTTATTTTCGCTCGTATAAATGGCCCTAATGTTTTCATGTAAATAACAATAAGAAAATACAATTACATGTAAACTACGTGAAGCGTTCCTCTTTTGAGTTTCTAAATTGATTGCAATTTTCCTCATTACTTTTGCAATTTAAAAACTCCCTTGAAAATTTCTTGAGGGAATTTGCAATGTTGCTAAAAGCCAAAAAAATTTTCCTCAGTTCCTGTTAGAAGTTCTTAACTTCCTGTTACAAGTTCCTAACTTCCTGTTCTGTTCTGGGCGTTGCAGTTGGCTAACAAAAATAATCGACCAATAACATCGCTCAAAACAGAACAGGAAGTTAAGAAATTAAAACAGGAAGTTAGGAAAATTTAAAATGAAGTTTGGAATATTGCAACAGCCGATAGGAACATTGCAAATTCTCTCAATGCATTTGTAAAGAGTTTTTCAAATTTGCAAAGCTAAGGAGGAAAATTCCAAATGAGTTACGAAGTCAAAAGAGGAACGCCGTTCACGTAGTTTACCTGTAACATACATTTATTGTTTATTTAATATCTATTCTACTCAACATCAAGTGAAAAATAATATTGTTTGTATTATGCAATATATTAAAATACAACTATATATAGATTGTATTATACAAAAAAACATTTATTGTCTATAGAGTAAGGCAAATTTTAGACTTTTGACCTTTATCACTCTCTTTCGCGGAAAATAGTCTTTCTCTTGGTAGATCTGTGAACGTATTGCTAACAGCGGCACCAGTGTTACATTTACTACTAATTGTTCTTTCGCCAAAGATTATTGCATTTTGTGTCGCCTGTGTTAGTCGGTATGTCGGGTTCTCGTTTTGGCCGTTTGCTGCTCTCAGCTGGCAAAAATGATTCTCCACCATGACGTCTTGATTTAGAATAGCAGGCTTGATAGTGGATCCTGGAAATCGTTTTAGCTTTATTCTTACTAATGAGATTATACCGAGAATCATTGCTTGCAAATCAAACCATAGTTTCGAGGACACAAATTCGTCATTCTTTGAAATCCCATCTTTCCATTTCGATAAATAGGATAAAATTGACCGTAATTTCTGAAGACGAGTATCATTAGCATCGTAAATTTGCTGTTTGCTTGAAAAAAACTCTACTATAAAGCTTGTGTGCTCTAAAAACAAGATTACCCCATCTAAATCTGATGCATGTTTTTTGTCACCAGTACGTTCCAGATGATTCTTGTACGCCTACAAAGAGAGCGTAACAGTTCTTTGTTATTTCAGATATTGCTAAAATAATTTGCCTGTATGGTTGTAGCTAATAAAATTCTTTGTTGATTATTCCTACAGTTCCCGAACGTTCTTCATTTACTTACTTTCATTAAATACAACATCTTCTTGTCCAAAACGTCTTCAGCTAAGCCGTTTCGCATGCGAGAGCTTGGCGTCAGTTGAAAATGTTCTTCTTTCAATTTCTCATGAAGCGGGCATGAGTTGCAGGCTTGGTCCCACAAGTAAGCATCTTTCCAGTGCTGCCAGAATATGTTGTCATCACCATTCTTCAAGCATCTTGTTGACCCTGTTGGAGAGCACTTCTCTACGTTGTTACGTAGTTTCTTGATGTTGTGCTGGTAAAACACATAGAAACAAGTCTAAATCATGTACTGCTTGATCGTTATTCACAGTTATTGACATTTTCATGTGAACACACCGTATATATTTTATAGGGGTGCATCTAGCGGTCCATAAAAGATGCAGTCTTTCAAAAATGGCCTATAAATTAACATAGAGTGTACCTTACAGTCCATTTGAAACACCATGGGATCTTCAGTGATCATGTTGTAGGCTATGAAATTCATTTCAGCCGGACTGTAACTTGTGAAGTGCATGTTGATAAATTGTCGATTTGATTCACCACCATCACAAATTGCGTGGTATATGCTAAGGATGTAAAGATAAAATTTGAATTATTTTTCATTGTGATACTCAATGATTTTTTCTGATCGATAATCTTAAGTTAACTATATATTTCATGTTTTTGATGTTACTCTGAGTGTATATCCACACCGAGCAGGCTGAAAAGCTAGCCTGACAACGGTATATGAATCAAACCCACGACCTTTGGGATACTAGTATTTCCTGATATAAATCCGGCATACTCGCTGTAACTTGCTAGAAAAACGAAATCTATCTACCTCAAAAGAGCATCCTAAAATTAGTAAAATTGCAAAGTTTACTTGCGAAATGTTGCAAAGTATACGGAAAACATATCCCTGTAAAATTAGCAAATTTTAAGTATTTTAGTATTACGCGCGGAAAAATGCACCACTTTCGGCTCAAAAGCGCTTTTCCGCACGTAATACTAAAATACTCAAAATTTGCTAATTTTACAGGGATATATTTTCCGTATTTTACAACATTTTGGCTGATTTTGCAACCAATTAAATTTGGCCATTTCAGTTCCTTTTACTAATTCAGGGATGTTCTTTTAAGCTATAATGATAGATTTTATTCTTCTTGTTTGGATCAAAATTTAGTCTATATAGGCTATAGTTGGAATCATCCATTGTTAAACTCATGTAGTCTCACTCGGTGAGCTTCGAAAATAAGCCTCTTAGTTTTTGCATTACCTGAAACCAGCCTTCTTCATTTGTAAAACACCTTCCCAAAACTGAAGGTATAACACTGCTGGGGGACATGTTGTCGTAGGGAAATGAGCTAGTGGGAATCGGAACCCACAGTCACTGAGAAAGACATATTGAAGCAGGTGGGTGGCAATCTGTGACTTTGTCTCCATTTTTTCTATATAAAATCAAGGGGGAGAAAAAATAACACTATGCTTCCCTTTCATTGTTTTGAATTAAGAAAATAACTTATAAGATTAAACGTGTAAATAATTTATAATTACCTGTCTCAATAAGTTTCATGTCTTCGTAAAGTCCTCCCAGAGAAACAAGACCAACAAGTGTATGTTGCCCGTTCCTAACAGCCATTTGCAAATCCTCCTTTGAACGGAAAAGTACATGAAAATGAATTATATTTACGCGACTAGTATTTATATTCTTCATATATACAATGGTCAATGTCATATATGAAGATTCCTTCGCACCTGGATTTTCATTTCGTCTAAGATGAAACCTCCCCAGTAGTCTGCAGGCTTAAACTGCCGCCGTTCTGCCTCTCTTCTACACCACTCGATCACTTCCTTGTTCCATCCAGCTTCTTGCGTTACGGCATTCTTGTAATACCTAAACCAAACGTTCTGCTATACAGTTGTAATTACTATTGTATCAGCCACGTGCGTTGTGCATATATATGACCGCTCGTGTCCAAAATCCAACGGAAGTTGGATTTTGGGTGCTTGAATGCAAGCTGAGTTCCAGTTAAATTAAACTTTTTTCACGTGTACATTTACGCACGGAAATTAAAGTTTACTAATTATTTCTAAATTTAATATAAGTAGCAATTACCTCAAGAACACAAAACCTTATTACACAAAACCTTATTACAGTATACCTGATAAGACGGTTACTTGGAAGAATAACGAACTGTCGTAGTGTGTCCAACACATGCGGGTTTTTCACATACATGTCCAATGCTAATCTGACAATTCTAGAAAAACAATGGAACTTCTTGAAAACTTTATAATTCCAAGCGTTAGTTGTATATTGCAAATCATATATTCTTTATATATAGTATACAATTACACAAGCAAATAATAATTTAAAATAAAGTCATGTCGAAAGTAATTTTATGCAGGTGCAGCCAGTAATTATAAAACTGCAATAATACAATTTACCTTATAGATAAGCAAAATACTGAACTTACCGGGGATGCCAACGATGACCTTTTGGCGATTTTCCTACCAACTGCTTCATTTGCATATCCCATAATAACTGCATGTCTTCAGGAATCCTTGACTTATCAATTTCCTCTGATATCCGTAACAAATCATTATGATCGCTTTCCGCAAATGTCAACAATTGATCTTCCGTGATCAGCTTAGCACTGCTGCTGGTTCTCTGTTGCTTCTTTTGAAGGTAGATTTTATTTTCCAAACCACTCCTGTTCAAATATCTTTCGTTGCGTTTATTTGAATTGGTTTCAGTCTGTTCGGCACGCTTCCGCTTGCTTGCTCTATTGCAATGTAACTTGTTAGCATAAACACAATTTTGGCATAAGGTACCAACGGTCACCAGGAGCAAACACGACGATGAAATTAATCGCTTTGTACCGACATTGCCATTGGAAAATGCGACGTGTGCAAGTCGAGAACCGAGGACAGGAAGCTGCAGCTCACTGTCTTCCTCACTGCGATGAAAAGGAATTTCTGCTCCTAGGCATATAGGGATACTGCATTAAGGATGTGAAGTACAGTATCTATGGCATGAAGAGAGACTGAACCGTCATTTCTAAAACAATCCAAGATATCTTCAAGTGGCACTGGTTTGTCGTGGGTTCGTAGAGTCATGTTTACTACGGGATATAGGTTGATATTGAGCTCCATTAAAACACGTCGACCGTCCACAATAATAGATGTGCCTTCTTCTTCATGCTTGAAATGAGGAGCTTTTAATAAGGACATTGCTTTTTTCTCTTGAGACACAACATCAATAATCCAACCTTCGTTTTTGTTGCATATTGCACGTATAGCATCAACAGTTTCTTCGTCGAACTTTGTAATTCCAAGTTTATTGTCGCTCTCTACAAATCGTACACGCAGGTTTTTGTATCCCGACTGATTTTTCCCAGATTCCTTGCATTTGATTACATTTTCCCCCCATGCTTGGGCAATTATTTTTCCAATAACGGACGGTATAGACTTATCTTGAATCTCTGAATCTGACCATATGTCTTTTATACCCTGCACGATAGACTCTGTAGAAACAAAACTACCTTGATGGTATTCATACTTTTCAACAAGCCTATATAAAATGAAAGATATAAATCGATAAATTTTGAATGCTGACATTTATCAATACAGATTTATTAAAATAGTTATTTCCTTCTCAAGATTTTCTTGTAAAGGTGTAAAGGGTTACTTTATGACACAGATTCCATGCATTGTTTTAAAAAACAGATCAGATAGAAAGAAAAAAAAAAGTGAAAAAGGTGATGGATGTGATGTACTTTTAATTGGTGTGGGGTAGTATAGATAATTGCCGAAACTATTGTTTTGCAATGAAGATGCTTATATATGAATGAAAGTTTTAACCAAAAACCTTTTTCAAACTGACACCTCCCTATACCGAACATGCCCTCGCTAAATTCAAAGGGAACAGATCACGTGACAACACGGAGCTATTCTATTGGTCAGCGGCAACAATCAGTCATGTGTCAATCACGCGCGTTGTTCTCATTTGTCGTTTTGAACTTTCAAAGTGCATGTGGCTAATGCGAAGTTCATCTCGAAGTTCATTTTAAAACGTAAAAAGAGGGGTTTTTCTTTCCAACTATGTTCGACAATTATCTATATGTTTGCTGGATACTTTGCTGATCGGTTTTAATATGTGTTTGCACTTGGATTGCTTATGCTTCAACTGAAAAAGAACTGGTTTGGCAGAGGCTTCGAAGTTCGAACAACGTCTACATGCTGTTGAAAAGACCACATGCAAAGTGATTTGACAACTTTATTGGTTTTGTCTTTTGGATATCTAGTACGTAGTGTTTGTACCTGATCATATTAACTTGGCAAAAGGCAGAAATTAATCTTCTGCGATCTTTATTTTTGGTGAAGTGTTGTTTTGAGGACAAATCAATAATGGCCGTTTGGCAGCTGAGTATACAGATTACAGGTAAGTGCATGATCTTTGTCATGTGCATGTGTTTTTTTCACGTTAAATGTTAAATAATAGCTCCGAGCAAAGGAAAAACTTCAGTTTCTTTCCATACGTATTTAAAATAATTGGATTTTGGGCTTGTTGTTTATAAATTTTGTCGCTTAAACCAACTATTAATACTTTAATACCGTACAAAATTACGAATGTACACTTGACACTCGTGCATATATAGAATGTAGCAGTCTAAAACACTCCGGCTTAAAAACATGCTTATATTCTTGTCATGTATACAATTGTAATAGTTTTTTCAGACTTTTCAGTTAAAAACTTGTTTCAATGGTTAAAAACATACTCTCCAGCACGAATTAATATTAACGAATGTTTCTACGTATTATTTAAAAATTAGACCAAAAGTATACTATAGATAGATTCGCAAGGTATTTTTACAGGCACGTATAGTCTTGTTTTGTTGTAAAATGTCGTCGGCAATCTAGCAATGCAATCTTTATTAAAGTCTGAGTTAAGACAGCAAATTTTGGCAGTACTTTTTCGAAGTTCTGAGTACTATACATACTAGATAAATATAGTTTTTTAATATATAACTTTGAGCGAACTTCGGTTTTGAAATATAGTTGGAAACGTATCCGAATACCGCCATTGCACGGCATTTCGTTTTATAAATTTAAAGAACAAAAACATTTATTAAAAAATTAATTAAATCATCTTGCAGTCGGGCAGAACCCTTTCTTTTTCTCTTGTCTGTCGTTCTCCATCCAGAGACAGAGTATGACCACCGACTGAAATTTGTTAAAACGAACTGTTTTGTATTCACATTTTGTTAAATGCTGTGCGTTGTATTTAAAGATAAAAACAACAACAAAACAAACTATTTACCGGTCAAAACACTTCCTCCATTCGCGCTTCACATTTTCCACAGTCTTCACATTTTCTACAGATTCTTGTTTATATATTTAATGTTTTTATTTTTAACTATACACTTTGAAACTTCCTGAGTCTTTTCCAAGTTTAAAATTTCCCGCTGCAGCGCTATTGTAGTCTTGTACAACTTGAAATTCCCCTCCCCCCGGTTTTCGTTTCGCGGACAAAATTTTAGAATTTCAGCCATCCAATCAGAGAGCTTTATTTTGTGACGTAACGCCGGGAGCCGTCATCCCGCATAGTTTTGACCAAATTTAGTCACGAAATTGATGAATTTTCGCAAAATTAACTCGTTTA
>CACRXK020004046.1:7499-33384 GCA_902702795.2 Paramuricea clavata
ATTGACATAGTACCAGACTATGCCTATGGTAATCATTTATAATCAAAGCGCTTTTACCGCCGAAATCAACGCGTTTATTTTAAAAACACAGCTGAAACACACAGTAGAGTAGTAGCGCTAAATTTTAACGCAGTTATACAAAAAAATTGGAGTTTATCCGCACTTTTTGGTCAAAATCTTCGTAGAATGTGTTCGCACGCATACTATTTTATATTGACAATATTTGTTTCCCCTGCTCTTGACGTCACAAATTTATTCTCACACAAATTAGCATACCAGGTTTTTTTCAAGATGGCGGACAACTGTCGAAAGTTTTATGATATTTCTGAACAACTAAACGCGATAGACAAGTGAAAATACGTAATTAAGTATTCCGTAGATATGTTTAATAGATATCGAGAATAAAAAAATCTATTGCCATTGTCCTTTAATTGATTTTGATTCAGTCCAAAGACTTAATTAATTTTGATAGATGACAGAGTCGCTATGCTTCAAACAGAGTCGCTATACACCAACGGTATTGAGTGGGTGGTCATCACTTATCTCAAACTATTACTGTTGGACAAGAGTGAAGAAGGCAAAAAATATAAAAAATAGGTACGCTTCGCGTACATGAATCTACGAATGGCAATAAATCGTTGCCCCACCCTAGCCTGTGGTGAATCGACAACTTTTATTAAAAGGTGAATGGCCGCCACGCACTAGCTAGACTAGAATATAATCAGATAATAATATATACGTGCATGAACAGTAATATACCGGTAATTTGCGCAAAAATGGTTATTCCAAATTAATTAAAATATTTACAGTTCTAATTGTAGGACAATACTGCTCACCTCTAACAAGCTTGTGGAGGGGGGGGGGGGCAGTGGACCCCCCCCCCCTAGAGAAAATTTAACTTTTCAATCTTATATGATCATCAGTCAGGAAATGAAAAATTGATACAAACAATACTTTGGTTATAGAGCCTCGTTTTCGTTACCCTGGTCACAGAATAAAGATCAGTAACAGAAGGGCAACTCAGCGGTGCAACGTGTCCTCGTTTTTTATGCAAAATATGCAGTTTACTGGCCAGAAGGCGGAGCAGCCAGCCAGTACAGCGTGTTTAATTTATTGGCCAGAAAATGTCATTGACTGGCTAGGAAAATGGCGGCCAACATGTGTAATGCGACATGCGCGAGGACAAAAACTTCAAAGCTTCCGACGTAAGTTGCCCTTCTATGTGGATCTTTATTCTATGCTCTGGGAGCCAGAGGCTCTTCCACGCTCGTATGGGGGATAATGAGGGATACACGAGGATTCAAGCTGGGAGGCGGCGAGCGGGAAGAACCTCTGGAACAATTCTATGGCTTTTACTGTTTTAACTGTCACATGTCAATCAAACGTTAGCCAATAGGACACGTATTTATTTTTGACTGATGATGATTTGGGCGTGTTCCACCGCACATTTGAGCGATAGAAATTGCGACAGAATGTGTCAATTTCAAAACAAAAAATTAAAATTAGCGAGTCTTTATAGTAAAATATAACCGAATAATATTATATGGCCACATGGCATCAGACCGTACACCTGTGGAAAGTGTTACAAAAAAGGAGAGACGAGTATTGTCGAGTTTGTGGTGAATTTGTTAGTCACAGTGGGTATTTTAATACATACAGTAAAAGGATCGTCGCCTCGGTAGATTGAACTTTGAAGCATTTCTTGTTCATCATATAATACAATCGAATATTTGCCGTCCAAGGCGGCAAAGCCCTGTTTATATGGAGGCGAGTTACTCTGCAATTGGCGAATAGAACTTATCTAATGATTCGTATATGTTTTCGCCTCTTTCTGCCGGGAACTCTTCACTGGCGAGTTTATACTTTTTACTACATGTAAACAGTCCTGAGTCCCCCGGGTTTACTATACTGTATAAGTTTCTATAATATAGCGGGGATCTTGTCGTTGACGAGTATAAACTGGACTTGCCGGGTAATTCGCCTCGATATAATAGGCCTATAAAGACTCCCATGTTGTCTTGACATGCTTGATTACTAGACAGCCACGCACACGAAATTCCCTCTTTTGGCAATATAGCGAACATATCACGTCGATGCACTAACTGAAACACAGAAACAAGGCATCATCTTGATGTTTATTGAGTTTTGTAACACAGTCCAGTAAAAAAATTAAAAATCGAATCAACGGCGAACGAGTTGTTGAAATCCTTTCGCAAGACTCTCAAAACTAGAGGCATATATATTTACGACTGACTTTGTTATAAATATTATATTATTATATTAAACAACAGCGTATGCCTGCACGGACTCTGAACGATAATATCTTGAAGGACATACGGTTGAAACAGCCAATGAAAGTCATCGTTTTAACAAGTCCCTGCCGTTAACCCATTAACACTGTGACCCAGATTCTGGATCACTTCACACTATTAAGCATCGTGATTGGTGCAGTTCGATCTGAGACCATAGAAGTGTTCCAGAGGTTGTTCCCGCTCGCCACCTCCCAGCTTGAATCCTCGTGTATCCATCATTATTCCCCCTACGGGCGTGGAAAATCCTCTGGCACCCAGGGTACGTTTTCGTGCATGTGTAGTTAAAGTCCACCTTTCAATCACAAAAACGAGGCTCTACAGCCAAGGTGACGCAGTTTCCGGAAGGGTTTATTAGATTCTAGTATTGAATAAAATAGTAAAATGAGGTGTGGTTTTCATAGTAAATAAAATAGATGTTATAAATTCCACTTGCAGTGATATTTCCATCACTATGTTTCCAACCGAAGCTGTGGCATGATTTTACCACCCATATAATCAAAATATGCAAAATATTTTTGATGGCATATACTCATGTTGTCACTTGTCAATCCATAATCATAGAATTTTTGCCAATGTCAACTGTTGAGTAACATACACAAACTATTGCAGGAACATACGTTACTGTAGCAAACCAATAATCATCAGTAAAGAATGTTTTGATTTTTGAAGGCCACGAGTATATAATTTCATGCCATCCCTGTGCACAGGTAATAATGCTAGATCACACTATTCAGTATAACATAGCATATACATGTAAAAACAAAATCCGTATGACTATCACACGTTTAATTTTGTATCTAGCTGTTAAGTTCTTATAATGTACAAATTGAAAACAATTACTTGCATGTTTAAACTGATTATACACGAATACACTGAAAATGTTGATTATGATACTTTAATTCTTACATTAAAACTATAAAATCACAAAAACACTTTAGTACTGTAGTAAAATATATTATAAATTTTCGACAAAAACTAAACTCCTCTATCATGCCGCCATGTTGAATTTAGCCTGCGAACAAGCCGCTGTTTTCGCACTGATCTATATGTACTGTAGTTCACTGAACAGTCATTTCCGCATGCGCGCTGATTGGCCATGCACCGATGCACGGTCATGAGTTAAAATACCAGTCGCTGATTAGCTAAGTTAACAGTGAACAGGCAACAATTAACACGTCGATAGCATAAAATCTACTTCGTAGATGCAAAAATGCATGTAAGAAAGCTTGGAAAATTGTTTCACATACCAAATTTTACAACTTTTTTGCAATTTTTAAACGTAAACATTGATAAGAATTGATATTCTATGAGAAATCCTAAAGTATAGGGCAAGTTTGTTTAAATTGTTTATGTATGACTTTGTATTTAATAATATAGACTTTGTTCTTGATCTTCAAGTATTTCCTATGCATTGTTTGCGAAAGTTTCATGGTTAAATTAACTTTTGTAGAAGTTCGTGATAAAAAGTAAAGCAAATTATTTTCGTTAGAGTCCTGTACGATTTAAATTTGTTTCATTTCAAAGTGCGAGTATTAGTAATTAGTTGAAGCTCGAGTTGAGAAGTTTATAAATATAGGCAAAAAGAGGTTAATTTCAATTCACATTTAAAAACGTTTTACGTATAGTTTCCTTTTTTAATTTTACATTAGAATAAAGCCCATAGAAACCAAAATATTATACCTACTTCCTACTTTATATATTTTAGAAGTTCTGTATTTAAAAGTGTTCAAATTTCATCTATTTTCCCCGGTTTGTACAAAGAATTAAAAAAACAATTATCGTGTTGCCATGACTAACATGATGTGAGCAACGCGAGCCTGCGTTCAGTGTTGCCGTAATTACGAATACTTCATGTTGAAACAAGGTTTTAAAAATATAGGCGAGGGGTTTTTGCATGCATGTATTTGTAGTCAGGTATCCAGTACTATCATGTGAGCAAAAAAAACAATATGGTTGGCTAATTTACTGATGATTTATTAATGCATTTTAACTTTCGCCAATTGTATGCAGAAGCTTAAGGCAAAAAAGTGAAAACTCTTGGTACATCTGGATTTTGGGCATGTCTCTCGATATAACTAATTGTTAAAGGAAGATTTAGACGGAATTTCGAGTAGATTTTTAACTATTTATTAGACCTAACCAGGAGCAGTTACAAGAAATGCAACTATACCGGCCCTCTGGCAGAAATGGGACACGCGGTCCGGCATTCACGTGAAGCGCTCTAACCAATTGAGATACACAGAGACAGTTTTCGAGCTCTAACCACAAGTTCATTTATAAACACTAAGTTGATGCCAATGTACTTTGTAAAAGTGAATTTCAGTATTTTGTGCATCTCGTTCCAACGTAACTTATTATTGAGTGAATGAGTGGAAGAAAATCTCGGGTGGAATTTTATACATTTAATTAATGGTTCTAATTAGCAGCAGTTACGAAAAATCTCTTTCAAGATTGGGTGTATCAAATCTATTCGACAATTAGTGATATCGAATGAGATGCTCCAAATCCTGATATTAAGAATTTTTTTGTGGCTCAGTTAGAGAGCTGCACCGGAATCACAAGGCCACAGATTCGCTTGAGCTAGCTAGTCAAAAACCTGATTATCCAACCCGCATCTCTTAGGTACCAAACCGGGTGTAAATAATGAACGGTCCCTAGATTTAACAAATGTTGAAATGGACGTACATGTACAAAAACTGCATTCGAGATTCGCATCTACAATTTCTTTGTACATCACGTTTTATAGACAAAATATCCATGTCCTTAAATTTGACAGAAGATTAAATTGATTACCTTGCATTTCAGCACTACGACAGTGACATTTGCTGATGATGAAACGTGTTCTGCATTCTTCAAAACAAAGCGGTTTTGAGTACGCAGATGTTCCAAATATCTTCTTGTTTGCACATTTACTCTTATATGGTGGTGGAAGCGATTTCACCTGAAAATAATAATAATAATGGTATAAATGTATAGAACGGCAGCCGTCCATTCTGCGTAGTCTTAAACCTTTTTACAATTCGAGTCTGATTTCCCTCAAGGGCGAGTCTGATTTCCCTCAAGGGCGAGTCTGATTTCCCTCGAGGGCGTAGCAAATATTCCTTTCGCTCCGTCCCCTATTTCTCTTCTGTATTAAGTAATTAATAAGTTGACCCCGTGGATCGAAAAGCGTGGAGTGTGTCCATAGGCGTACGGAACGGGGGGGGCAGGGGGGCAGCTGTCCCCCCCAAAAAAAAAGATTACAAAGTCGAAAAGTCGGGTATATGTTCAACAAAAGTCGGGCAAAAGTCGGAGAAAAAGTAGTCAAAGCAATAAAATGTCTCGTAATAATAACCCCAGTTTGTTGGGCAAACCAAGCCAGTTGAGCAATATCCGCTTCACAGTCGGGCAATATTGGGTTATTATAAAAATTAATGGGATAAATTCAGCCAACTTTGGGTGAATTGAAGTTATGCAAATTTTGTGATGTTTGGGAAAATTTGTTTGACGTTCCGAAAAATTTTGGTATGTCCGGAAAACGTTTGGACCCCTAAAATAGTACACAGACCGAACTTTTTTTGGCGACGGGGTGGGGGGGGGAGGGTGGGGGTGTGTCGCCAAAATTTATTGTTGCGGAAAAAAAATAATTTCGGGGACTGGTCGGGAACAATTCGAAAAAGTCGGGCAAATTTCTTTCTGCCCCCTAATTTATTCCTTCCCGTACGCCTATGAGTGTGTGCAGACCACCATTCTCCCTCCCTTCTTTATGCTTACTCCCGTGATATCCCTCTATAATTTAGGACCACTCGTCCACTCCCGCCCGTGCAAAGCCGGTTTCCGCCTTATATTTTAGTAAATTTTCACTGAAAAGGAATGATGATCGGATCTATAATTCGTCAGTTTTAGAGAAGATGAATAGATAATGTAGATAATGTGGGGACTCTTCAAAAATCGCCTTGTAACTGGATTGAAATTCTGTACATAGCTAATTTTTGTAATTTGGAAAAGGCCCAATATATTGATGTTACAATTTTAATCACTTTATGGCGATATCTGTACACGTTGGAGTATGCATGTTCAATGAGGGAACGTGATATTATAGATAGATTCGCCATAGATTGGAACGGGGGTAAAGGTCCGATGTTCGAGTGTGGGAGTAAACTTACCTACCAAATTGTTTTCAGTGTCGTGATTTCATGTATGAGTACATTATTCATGCAAGTCACTGGCGAGGTTGAGGAAATATGAATGATCACCTCCTAAGACTTGACGTGCAACAAAACAAATAATTGTGTACTGTTAAAGCTACTAGTGAGGTTAGGCAGAACACTCACCGAGAAACTTTTGAAAGTTTAGATCCTTTTAATTAAAGCCCGAAAATGCAACCAAAATTTTGCATTTTAATCTTCCTTCACTTTTAATTCCCACGTTTTTCCTTAAATGTTCTTCCAATTTATCTTATAAGCAGCTCAAGTTACTGAAATATATACCTAAAATTACTTAATATGAAAGAGAAGAGAGGGTGGGTGAATGTTATTACCCCGTACATCCAAACACCAATGCACTCCAGTTGCTACTGTTAAATCCACTACGAAAATATATAACTTTTATTACAGCCAAAATTGTAATATTACCAAATACCATATAGTGGGACACATTCTTGGGACTATCTGCAATTGCAGAAAATGTCTTTTTTCAGACGGTTGGTGGCACTTTAGGTTGAGACCGGAATAGGGTAACAGAACAATGATGATAATGCTGAGAAATAGTAGCAGAACCTCGGCGACGGATTTTCTGCTTTTACTTTTCATATAGTTGCGCACATCAGCCGTGCATTTATTGCAGGTCTTACTTGTTTTGTTGTAACTGCAACAAAAGTACTTGTGCCAGGCATCACCGCGAAACCATTCTCTTTTATAAGTGGCGATTCATCTTGTTTGTGTATGTGTACTTTAAATCCGGCTATTTCGCCTGCAAAGCCGTAGTAGAGATCTTGCTGAGGCGAAAGGTGTAATTTAAGACCAAATTCTACGCCTGGATTCTCTATTTTCATAAATGAAAAATCTGCCAAAGGAAGTAAATAGGTATTTAGCAATTATGCATGACGGTGTCACGGAGTTGGGGGGGGGGGGGGCGTGGAGATGTATGAATACGAAGTCAGCTTCATTCCATAATATTTCAGCTAAAATTCATGGCGATTGCTCTCATGCTGCTTTTGAAGTATGCAGTAAGTTTGATCATTTCACTAATTACAACATGCATCGAAAAATAATGCAAATGTAGTGACACCATTGTATTTTAAATATGGGCCCCCTTTGACCGTTTCTTAGTTTTTTCGTTATTTCTGTTTGTTACTCATTGCCATTTCGTAGTTAGCTGGCACGCAAAAAGAATTGCTAGAATATCGAATTGGATAGAAACTGTGTTATTTTTTTATACAATTTGAAAATAAAATTCGCAACATGCTAAAATGCTGCTTACTCGTAGTATGTAGATTCATATATAACTTTAGCAGCTTTTTGACTACCAGTGTAACTTCTTATTTGGATAAGAATTTTGAAAGCATGCAGAGATTAATTTAAACAAACCATTGATTATCTCATAAAAATCTGACCATTATATATATCAACGAATTCAAATATAATGAGATGGAAATGTATCATGCATAATGTTCTTTTCTATTACTTGAGGTGTAATACATACAGTCTACGATCATAATCTCTGATACTTATGGCAGGGTTTGATGAACTCTTCAATACTTAAAGTGATATTTCATCACATACCTTTATTAAAAGTGTAACAAAGGCCGAGTCTGGTCACAACTGGAGTAAAATTTTGTGCGTAACAATTTTTCCCACGAAACTCGCACAAATGCAACATCTCGTCCAACTTATGTGCACCATCTCGATACATCTTTTCCATCGATGTTTCGGTAAAATTTCCCAATGCAAAAAATTTTGCTGCGGAGAATGACTTCTTGTGAAAAATTGACATAAATTGGGATAGCTTAGTTCGCTCAGAGTAGTCCCTCCGAAATGGATTAAAATTACAAATTGTAATAGCAGGGACATCGGCAGCATCCTGATTCACTAAAGTAATATGAGTAATAACGTCATACGAAAAAAATGATAAAACAAGAATCTGTGTAAATTTCAGGTAAGCTGCGGCAGCCACAAGTAAACAAAACAACCAAATTATACGTTTTTTCTTCGAGCCCTTTTTGAACACGTTTTGGATTCCATGAAGTGTTGTCGATTCGGTGAATTCTCGACATATGGATGCTGCTGTGGTTCTCGGTTCTTCGGGTGAAACTCTTGACTTTGACATTGTAAGTTACAATATAGAACTTGATAAACTGTTCGTTGCAGACGGAAATATTGTCTATGGCACATATTAAACATTAAAGTTTGTTGAAAGAACATTGATAGATTTTATTTTGGTGAACCAATCATATTTAGCTAGTTTCACGCTGATTGGCTGAGCTAATTGAAAATATCGAAGCTCGTTAAAACAATTAAATGTTTCCCGTGAAAAAATAGTAGGCGATTTCGATATAAGTAAAAGCTGATCGGCATCAGTATTTAAGCTGATCAAATTGTAAAGAACTAATACCTAAATGTCCTAAATGTCATGATGCATTAACAAAATGAAATAAATTAGGCTACTTGATAAAAATGCAGGTGAATATGTTGGACACCGCTAAGTTATACAAATTTGAAACGCCACATTTTTAATTAATTAAGGAATTTTCGTTATAATTAGTCTTTTGAATATTACTCGGATTCATGCAACATAAGTACAATCAGTTTCAAAAGTCATGGTACAGATGCCACAAAACCTTTCAATTTCAACAAACGTCAATCCCCCCGCCCCCTGTTCAATGTTGTGTCCCATTTCTCGTCAGCTTTGATGTGTTTTGGTTGGAGCAACATTGATTGGGGTGGGAGGGGGGGGGGAGGGGAGCGGTATTGTGCGTAAAAACTGTAGTGATCCACTTACAAGCTAAAACTACATGTGTCCCAACAACTTCTGAAAGTGATTGTCTGGGCCCCATGTGCCATAACACCATTGTATATCTCAAAAGTACAGGGGATAGAATGCTCTGCGAAAGAAGTATTTCTGCTCCATTTTGTTCACAGAAGATCTAATATAACATTTTAAAACAACTAAGTTCCATTAAAATTCTCAAAGTTAATAATTAACAGGATATGAATATAACTTGTGTTGTCATATAGCATTCTTAATCGTTATTTGGTTTTACAAATTTCGGCAGAGCACAAGTGGGTTATTTGAGAGGTTATAATATATACCGTATAGTCCGTCAATATAAAGATAGCTATCGCGCATATTTTACGTTAGATACGTCACACTTACTGTTAATTTATAGCATAGTAATATATAACATCCGGTTAGTTTCGCATGCGGGTAACGGCTGAGTCAACTGCTAATTCGGGTACTCCAAAGGTAAAGAACGTTTGCTTTATAATCACTTATGGTCAATGTGACATTTTACATCTTTCTAGAGCAGAATTTGCAGCTATAATTGTCGACGCATGGGTAGGAAGGAGCACTAAGTAGGTGGGAATGTCGAAGGCTCATGGAAAGGGCGGTAGTACTTGGGAAAAACACATTAACCATATTAGCAGTAAAATATCATCAGGTATTGGGGCTATTAGAAAAATGAGGGAGTATGTCGAACAAGACATTTTGATAAAAGTTTATAATGCCTTAATCCAACCTTATTTTGATTATTGCTGTGAAGTATGGGATACACTTAATAAAGGCCTAAGCGAACGTCTACAGAAATTCCAAAACAGAGCGGCCGGCTAGGTTGATCATGAACTTAAAAAATGAACATGGTCAGTCTATTTTGGCACGAAAATCTCTAGGCTGGGTAACACTTGAAGAGCGTAGGGCACAAATTAAAGCCAGGCTCATGTACAAGACAGTTAATGGTTTAGCCCCCCAACGACTATGCGAAGCTTTCCAAAATCTGAATACCATTCATGACCATAATTTGAGAGGTTCTTCAACAAGGTTTTATATTCCAAGACCAAAAATGATCCGGAATCCTTAAAAAAAAGCTTCCAATATAGTGGGGCTAAACTATGGAATCAAATACCTGAAGAGATACGCAATTCGGTATCGTATAATTCGTTCTGTAAAAAGCTATCTTCCTCGACCTTAATCTCGACTTAAAGTAGTAGTTAATTTTTTGTCTAAATAGGTATATAATTGTATTTGTTATGTATGTAATATTAGAGCTAGTAGATAAATAATAATTTGTAAGTACACATCCCTTTTGGAAATCAGCTTTTGCTGAAAAGGCAAATGTGTTTAAATAAAGTTGATCTATCTATCTATCTATCTATCTACTAGTCACATCCACACGGCAAAAAAAATGTCCACAAGATCGAGGTGGCGAACTATCGGAAAGCTCGAGAAGAGTAAATGTGGCATTTAATTGAACTTTTGCGCAGACAATCTCAAAAATTACTATTCAACGCATTCGTACGTAGTAAAGGAAGACCCGGACTACGTGTTTTCTTTAGGGCTTATAGGCCTCCCCAATGCTGACGCGTTAGCGAGTACTAGCGCGACCCGCCGACGCAAGAAAGTTGCACAGGGTTTCAAAATTAGGTAACGAAAGGGACTCGCAGCATACGGCGTTGTACGCATTATACAACACTGACGTTAGTGTTATTCGCTAATTATGTTAATAAGCGTTTCCGGTCGAGACGAATGCAATGCAACTAACATCAGTTGACACTTCGATTGTCATTATAGAAATATGAAATAAGAGGCAACTAGACATCTTTTAAAACAGAACAACGCTAAGAATAATTTGTTGAGAATGTCTAACAATGTATTTGCTATTAATGAAATGGTTTGACATTGATTAAACCAAGTTTTGTATCGATTGACACTTTTTTACATAAATAAATCTGATATATCATAGTGATATTTCTAGAGTTGAGTGTCAATCGATACATTTTATACAATTTATATACTTTGTGATTATATTATACCTCAAATTCAAATTGTCCAATCAGAAAGCTTGGTTTGTGCCACGTGAGCATGAAATTAATCGCGATATCACGCCTTACGTCATCAATTAGCGAGCCTGCGTTCTTTTTGACAATGTTCCGCCCCATGTTCGCCGGGGAACATGGGGTGGAACATTATTCGCGTAGACCACGCGAGACAACACGCATGACAACAACATGGCCGACAAAATATAAATAGTATTGATGAGTGATGAATAATCTGTGTAAATGACTGTAAAACCTGGGGCTTTTTCAAAATTTTGCAGTAAATTTTGAAAACTGTTGTCAGTAATATTCCGAACGAAATGTGATTCGAAAGAAAAGCGACGATACTTGCGTTAATCCGAAAACAAAACATCGTATTCACGAAGGTATGTGTCAAGTTTTTATTGCTCAACTTGGAGGCTTTTAATTTTCGGTATAATATATCATTTATAGACATAAATATCATCACTTCGGGTAATATTTCGCCGAATCTCCCTTGCTCCAGGTCTATAAATGATAAAAGTAAAACCCGTAATATATCAATAAGCGCTCCCTAAATACGTTTGCTTGGTACTTGATGTTCTGAAAATGATTATGCCGCGACAATTGAAAGTTATATCAATGAAAATGCTACGTGTTTCAAAGTGACAACCGAGTGACAATCGGGCACATGTTCAAACCGTTTTATACTACATAAATATTTTCATGTAAAATATGCACATTCTTTAAGTGGTCTTCGATAACTAACCCTTGATTTTATGTAGCATTAACCTAAGTCGATAATTAATCAGTTAGATGTGTTTTCTCCCTTGCATATAGACCAGGTTTAATCTTTCGGCATACTACCCTCCCCACACTCACATCTTTCCGTATAAGCTCATTTATAATACACTGGTGGTTGTGTTACATTTCAAAGATATTGACCACAACCGAAGCACAGTAAGGGAGTTACATATGCCAATGCTATTCAGTAAACATGTTATACTAATTGCTACATGTTTTTCGCGAAACTGATATTCTAAAACACCCAGTAATTCAAAGAGGTTAAATATGCCTTTCATTGCCTTTCAGGCAATCAGTTTCAAAAGTCTTAGGACAGATGCCACAAAACCTTTCAATTTCAACAAACGTCAAATTTATCAAACCTCGAAATTTATTCACTTTTGCCCGAAAATTAATTAATCTTGTACTGTCAGGACTGCCTCGTCCCTCGTCGCTTCAGTTGGGAATAGAGATCAGTGGAAAACAATAGGAGCGCGGTGCTTAATGGGAATGCGATAGAATCTGAAGCGACTCGGAAATCCCGCATCCAAGATGGCGTCCATTGTAAATTGTATTAATGGCCGAGATAATGCAAATAGGGAGGATTTTTCAAGGTCGTTATGTATGGCGAGGAAACGTTAAAGTATATTTCCTGTTTATTAAAGAAGGGTACGAAGGTACGTTCATTTACATTTTACATATTTTACGCTCAAAAATGTATCAATTGTCGCAATTTATTATTAATATATGTGCATATTTAAAAATATCAATCTTATTTTGACTGTTGTAGTCGTAGAGTGTAGACATTGGCAAGTAGTTCTTGGTTCGACGTTTCTGGAGAAGGAACGTTATTTCCATATTTGGCCAAGATCCGAAAGAAGTAAGAAGTTGCCAAAATATATGGAATGTTTCTTTTGCAGTTTGCACTATGTCAAAGTCAAACTAAAGACATACGCTGATCAAAATAATCCCTGTCGAATCTCAGGTGAAAAAATTGTTAAATTAATTTCTATTAATCAATCATTTTATAGCCTTTGCACCATGTGCAAGTAGCAAGGTTAAGGATGCCATCTTGAATATATTAATTGTTTTCACCATTGTGTTTGCGTAATTGCATCCCTTGCAAATTTACCTATAGGGAATTTTATTGTTTGCACCCCTTGCAGGAAGGAAGAGATTATTTCGCTGGCCCCAGAATGACAAAACGTATTAAACAAAGCAACAGGTTTACTAACACTAACCCTACTCAAAACACCAACTGTAACCATAATCCTTACCCTAACCCTACTCCAAATTTGTTTCTAAACCAATCTTGAAGAAAAAAGTTTTGACGAAATGTCATTCTGAGGTCAGCAAAATAGTTGATGCCTTGCAGGAAGGGTCAAGGGTCTATGCCAAGTCTATTGCTTTCAGTTTTTGAGGCTTAACACCATACAGACTTGGTTTCATTAATGCATTTTTCAAAACAAACCCTTGTGCACTTAATCAGCATCAGGTTTGAGTGATTCAAACAGTGATAGTACCTTAAAAAAGACCTGCTATACATAGGGATATCTCTCTTACCAGGCAAACCCAGCTTTCGCAGAAACATCCCCCATGTTTGAACCTCTTTTAACATACTGTTCTTATTAATAATTTCATTGGGGAAAAACATAGGTGGGTGGGGCCTAGCCAGGCACCAATTAGATCATGTATTAAGGTTGTCAGAAGCGGGGGGGGGCGGCATGAGTCCCCCCCTCCCCATATTCCATTTGCATGAGCAAACACACACAAAAAAAAACTAGAAAAGTGCAAAAGCAATTCAAATTTATTCTTGAGACCCCACCCCAATATTGATTTACTTCCAACGGCCTTGTGTATATACATGTAATAAGTTTTCAAGAATATCATATTTTCTAAGAAGATCTTTTCTTGCAGGCTACCAAAGAATGAATATTTATTAAATTACAGATTTTGATACATATTTAATTATGAGACAAATTTATCTATTGTCTGAATATTATAAAAAGTACTCAGGCCAAATAAAAATAATAGTTGGTTTCAGGTTTCCGACAGACCTGTCAAAAATATGACCGACCATAAACATTTTATTGACATTTCCCAGTAGGGATCATCTTTTCGTAAATTTCCTGCGTGGCACGTCTGATTATGCGTGACACTTACTCACAAACAACTTATATTTATTGCATACCTGAGATAATTTTTTTTTAAAATTAATATCTGTCGTCACCATACTTACCCGTGTGGATGGTTAGGTGCAGACGTGGTTAGCTAATGATCTACGGATTTGAGTTACTTGGATTCAGGTCCGAATCACGTGGACCGGTCCATTCAGGACCTGACCACCAAAGTGACATTTCTCCGAAATTTCACCACTACTATGTAACCTCATTAAAATGGTTACTATGTAATCTCATTAAAATGCTTTTCTGACCTACCTACCCATATAAAACATGGCTGTGAAACCTGAAACCAACTACTATTTTTATTTGGCCTCAGTAAATACAAAATATGTACAAAATACTCTACAATGTACAGACATCTGTCACCATTTATTATAATCACATCTTCAAGAAACTTGTAAACATAACATTGTAGAGATCTGTAAAAAATATGCTTTCATTGTTAACTCAGAGGGAAAGAAGTATTATTTTGTGTAGTAGTGGGATGGATTCCCTTGGGGGTATTGGGGGAAGATGACCTCATAGACAACTTTGTTTTCAAAAGAAATTGACATGCTTGGCTCCTCGTTGTTAGTTTAGCTACCCTCGTAACACATCAAGTTATATATGCATGAGAGAAAATGGGTTGTTTCAACTATTAATTCCACTTGCAATTGTTACCTACACACTGTATGAAATTTCGGTTTCCAATTCAGGGATGGATTAACATAGTTTTTTTAAGATTTTATATTATTAAGCTTTGTTAGTTCGGCCCTGACGATAACTCCACGATCTTGAGTACGTACAATCATCGTGTATCATTGATAATATCAAAATATTGTCCAACCTTATTTACTGGTGATGAAGTGGTAATGCTAAACCTGAGAGCGGGGGGGGGGGGTCTAGGTAAAACACAGATGTTAAAATAAATCCATAACATGGAGGCCTCAGTGTTCAAAACTCCCAAACCTCAAATGCAGAGGACTAACCAAGGAGCTAGAACCTGAGATTCCCATTGGCTAAATAATTTTCATTAAAAATATTATTATTCAGCATGCATATTTCACATATTGCTATAAAAGCAAAAGTGAATTTTATTACACATCTGGCCAAAACAAAAACAAAGAGTAACTTAACTCTTAAGACCAACATAAAATGTATTGTTTTTGGCAAAACGGTTAGACGAGGGCGGTTCAGTTCATGTTTCCCCTGAGCAGGACTTCTTGTTGACTTATTTGTTGACATGTTAATTTTGGCGTATATATTTATATAGGCCCCGATTACACTATACCGGATTGCATCGAAGCTACGCGATTTCTGTACCGGATTGGCCTCTTGTTTACACTACGCCACTGTAATCCGGTACGTGCCGCGGCGCGAAAATCACTTCGCTTTGGAGGTGATATGAAAAGTAATCCGGTACGTGCTGTACCCATAGATATCTTATATACACTAGATAGTGCATCTAATTATTCTGCAATTCAAAAATTGAAGCCGTGATTGCAGTCTCAGATCGTTCCCATGAAATGAGAAGATTCGTATGTTTTCTATTCCTTAAACAGGGAACTTAAACATTAAGTTAACCCGATTCCAAATTCGTTTTTAAACTATTCAAACGATGAAAGTTATTGTTGTTTTTAAGCATTTATTAGCAAGTGGGAACGACCAATATGGCCGCCATCTATTCAAATGGGGGTAACCGCTGGAATATTCTTGGCTTCAATTTTGATAAAAGAGATGCGCTATCTAGTGTATATAAGATATCTATGGCTGTACCGGATAAAACCAAGTGTAATCAGGCAATCTGGTACGCTCCGGTACTATAAATAGGTTTCGGCAAGTATATTTTAACATTGTCGTTTTATTTACTCGCTTTTAAATATTTTATAGCTGTTGTTTGCTTCGCTTTACAATTATTCATTATTTCTAGCGAAGACAAATAAAGATAGCGGTAATAACATTGACTTCTTGCTTTCAAAAGGGCAAAATTTAATGAAATACTCGTCAATTTTCGATAAGAGCAAGACAAAGCAACGTCGGGTGGTCAAGCTTTGTAAACAAAGTTATAATTCACAAGTACTGTCGAGAAAACGTCCAAAATGGTCAAAACTTATTATTTGTTTCCGTGGCAACGATAAAAGATACGAGCTGGCAACAGAGCGAAGTGGCATAGTGTAAACACCCTTGATTTTGGCTTCGGTGTGAAAATTGATCCGGTATGAAAATCAATCCGGTATAGTGTAATCCCAGCCATAAAATCGTGGAAATTATTCTGCAGAATTACTAATAAAAATAATCCGTATTATAGAACATTTACCCAGCTTTTACGAAGTTGTAACTTGTAAAGCTAACATAAAACAATATAAAACACGAAAACCTAATCAAAATCTCGAATATATTATATTTTCACATGCAGTCAAAGAGTCAAAGGCATACAATTGCTATAAAATGTCAACACTCACCATCATGGTCTTCAAGAGTATAAATATATCATTAATATATCTAATTCCTCGCACGATTCGGACAAAACACTTCCCATGTACAGCAAACGACCGCTATCGTCCAAAACATCCACGATTTCTTTCATATTCGACGATTTTTTAGGTTTTAGAGCACATTTGCGAGTTTTCGAGTGTTTTTGCAAGTTTTCGAGTCACGATTTCACAGTCCCTCAAATCAGCGCTGCTCAAATTACGCGACCGCGCGTACGAGTGAGGGACTGTGGAAGAGTCAGCTGTCAGGATCGACTGTTTGCTAGGCTTTATCTCTGGTTAACTGGTTTTATGGGCCAAACAAGGACAACAATATCACTGTTCGAATCAGGGTGAAACCTTGTATTTATGAAATGAAAATTGATTTCAAAATTGATTTCTATTCTCGCCTTTGAAAGACAAGCCGCTCAAAATAATCCGTCACGTTTTCCGAATTACTATTTTCGAGGAAAGTTTTCTTTCCAATTGACTTTTTGCTGCGCCTTATCCAAGGCATTTTTTAATACCAAGGACTGGTGAGGCATTTGCCCAACCGGACCCCTTCCTCTGCCCCACCACTGAAGAAAAAAATGGCCTATTGCCCCAAAGTCAGGACCCTAGGACCTGAATTGAGCAAATCAATTTAACATTGAGAAGTTTTTGTTGTGTTTGAAAGTTTAGCATGCAATTTATTACAAACTTCACCATTAAAACTTTGTTTTGAGAAGCTGAGATTTTTTTAAGTGTGTTTTCAGAATGTAGAAAAAACTCGTGCTTGCAGTATTCGGCTCACACCTTCGACAATGCAATTTTTCCTGTAGACAGTCGGACTCCTAAGAGATAGTGGGACGCATCATTGACCCATGCCCTTAAACAAAACATTCAGCGGATACTCTTCTTATTAGATGCGATTCCCTGCGTGTCTTGCGCACGCAATTGGTATACAGGGTGTATAAAAAAAACGCAACCTCGGAATTTCCTAAGAAATCACTTTACAATTCTTAAGCATAAAAGATTTTAGGCCCGTGGGAATTGAAATCGAATTGCTAATAGATCATATTACTGTTGTTGTGCATTAAATAAATGCATAAATTTTGCTTTATGCACTCGCGTGTGCAGTAATTTTGACAGTTATGCTATTTTAAATTCCCAGGCGCCTAAAATCATTTGTCTTTTAAACAATGTCGATTTCTTGGGAAATTCCGAGGTTGCGCTTTTTTTGATACACCCTGTAGATTTCGAAATATTGCTTGGTTGAGATGCCAAAATATGAGATCAACGAGTGTGGTTGTGGATGCTAATCCTGTAGGCCTATTGGCTATTTTTGGTTCAACATGACGAACAGGGCATTTTAAAAGTGATTGCTTTTGCTAGTATAGCACTAACAGTAGTTGAACAGCGGTACCGTCAGACAGAACTAGAAGCTTTGGCATGTGTGTGGGCATGCGAGAAATTTCATTTATACTTAGTTGGTTGGCAGTTTACCCTGTATACAGATCATCAAGCGCTAGAAATCCTTTACTCAGCAAAGGCCAAATAATCTTCTCGAATACAGAGATGGGCATTGCGCCTCCAGCAGTATAACTGCACGGTCAAGTATCGTCCAGACACAGCGAATCCGGCAGATTTCCTTTCGCGGGCTCCATTTAGCGAGCCCTCTGGACAGTCTATTGCCGAAGAATATATTAACTTTGTAACAGAGCAAGCCATCCCCAGAACAATTACCTTGTCAGAGGTGCAAGAAGCCACAAAGAACCATAAAGAACTGCAATCAGTTGGACGAGCACTTCAGTCTGGCAACGGCAACGGGAAAGACAAATCCATACCAGCTTATTTTGCAGTACGGCATGAAATAACATCAATAAGGGGTGTACTGTTGAGAGGACACCGACTGATTATACCAATGCACTTCGAAATAGAACCTTAGCTCAGGCACACAGGGGACAATTGGGAATTGTCAAGACCAAACAATATTTGAGAACCTAGGTATGGTGGCCTAGATTAGATAAAGAAGCAGAGCAACATGTAAAGGGAACATAAAAAATTGCGTGATTAGCGGAAAATTTTTGATAATTTTTTTAGAAAAAAATTTATAATTTTTTGAAATCCATGCATTTTTTATCATATTTCACTATATATTTTTCAACTTAACTGAAAATGTAGCTAAATATAGTCAAGTCACGAAAGAGGAACATATCATGTATACAATACGCGTCTGTAATACGATCTTTCACTTGATCAACACAAAACAATCCAACCTCACATAATCAACAATTGCATAATAAACTATTATACTGTTGAACACGGCGTTTTATACACTATAACACTACGGCTAGCATTCGTTAAAAATTCACTACGTTTGTTAGTAATGTGACAGATCACTACGCCTGGCACTCTGAATGTAATTCAGCACCCTATGCCTATGGTATTAATAATATAGCGTTTAATATAGTCTATGCGGCCAAATATCTACATAAACAGTGTGAATTGGTACAGTATATCATTTTTAAAATTAAACTCCATATAAGTGCTCCTTTCAAATGCACAAAGCAGATGAACTGGCAGTAAATATTACGTTCTTACTTTATATCAATACGACAGGCTTCACAATTGAAGTTTGTATTCCCCATTTAATATATTGTATTATAAACATACACTATCATCAGTCGAGTCTGTTCACATGCATTTCGTGAGCTAAAATATCTTAGCAGAAGCCAGAAATTAGATCAAAATCACATTGGGCTTCCACACTCGTTGATTTCCATATTCATAACTTGAGTAATCTCGACAGAATTAGTGAAAAGTGGGTTTAGTCACTCGGAAAGCTCGCAAGTAAAGATAATACAAGGCCAAGTCCTGCCATTTCGAGAGAGCAGGACTTCGCATTTGTAAACAGTCGGTTTGAGCATGCGCAGACCTAATTATCCAATCAGAAACCAAGATTTCTTGTTTGAATTTACTATGAAATATACTAGCAAGTCCTGCCATTTGAAAATGGCAGGACTGAAATACGAGTCGCGTGTAAATCAATGTAGAGTTCCAGTTGCTAGGTAACAGACACGGCAAGCTGTAAAATTGCGTAAATATAACAGAATGCGAAAAACGTTTTAAAAAATAATAACGAAAAAGACGAGAAAATGAGACAAAATAACAATATGATAATGATAAATTTTTAAAGCTTCAAGATAAATAAAGCAATGCTTTAGTACGGAAATTTGGGGAAATTTTTAGTCCTGCTGGGCAGGACAAGCAGGACCGCTAGCTACGCCACTGGCGACAGCTACTCAAGAAGGAGAGCAAGTTTGCCTGGGGTACAAGCCAACAGGATGTGTTTGACAGGATCAATAATTTAACTTCTGAAGAAGTTACACTAACATACTTTGACCCAGAGAAAAAGACATTACTGCAAGTTGACGCATCAACAAAAGTCCTGGGAGCTACACTCTTGCAAGAGGACAAGCAAATCGCCTTTGCCATTAAAGCTTAGCAGTTGTATACGGATGTGAGAAATTCCGCACTTACAACTACGGTCGCAGCTTTTCTGTCCAGTCTGATCATAAAATCCTGGAATCAATCCACCTTAAGCACTTTACATCAGCCCCGTCGCGCCTGCAACGGATGTCGTTGCGCCTACGGCCGTACAGTCTTACAATCAAGTACCGTCAAGGAAGAGATATGGAAATCGCAGATGCCCTATCAAGACTTTCGCCACAGGAAACAGAGCCCATCTCTGACATGGACATCCTAATACATGAAATCTGTCCACAATTCAGTAGTGATATTTTGCAGGAGATCCGAGCGGCAAGTGCAACAGAGCCGGAGCTTGAAGAATTAAATTATGTGGATGGCCAACGAACGTAAAGCAGATCCCAGAAATCCTCAAACACTATTGGACCTTTCGTGATGAGATCGCCACTGAAGGTGGAATAGCAATGAATGGCCAACGTGTTATCATCCCCCATAGCATGCAGAACATGATACTACGAAGCTTCACGCAGGTCATCAAGGGTTGGAAAAAACTAAATTAAGAGCCCGAACATCGGTTTACTGGAGAGGAATGAACAGTAACATTGGGAAGCCGTGCAAATCGTGCAAAACATGTCAAGAAATCCAGAGCAGGCAACCCAAAGAGCCACTTCCGCCAGGTTCATGGCATACCTAGACGGCGCGAAATACTTATTGGTCGCTGAATACTACTCAAAATACCAGTTCGTGCGAGAGGTACCAAAACAGTGCCGTAGCCAGAACGATAATTGGGGGGGGGGGGGCACATAATCATATATTCGTGTTCACATACCATAAAAACAATTGATTTCAAAAGAAATTAATAAAGCAGAACACGAATATATGAATATGTACGTGCCCCATCAATTGTCGTTCTGGCTACGGCACTGTACCAAAAGAGAAAAGCAGCAGTAGGACAATCGCGAATTTAACGAAAGAAATTTACAGCGAACAACGAATACCAAAAATCGCAAGTTCCGATAATGGGCGACACTTTGAAGGACAAGCATATAAAGACCGTGGCCGGGGGGAGGGGAGGGGGTCCATACCCCCACGTATTGTGGAGCCCCGTCGGAAAATTGTCAATGTTGTCGACGGGTGGGGGGAGGGGTGAATATTTAAAATGTTGTCGTCCGGAATATTTTTGGTTTGTCGGAAACATTTTTTGTTTTGTCCGAAAAGTACTGGCCTTCCCCCCCCCGAAAACATGGGTCACACGACGCCACTGGAAGAGTTTGCGGAGCAATATCGTTTCAACATATCACAATCTCACCAGAGTACCCGCAGAAGCAACGAGTTTATTGCGAGCCAAGACTACGAAAAGGACATGTCAAGAGTACGAAAAAGACAATGAAAAAAGCAACAGCAACCAATACAGACCCACTCATGGCTTGGTTGTGCTTATGGGCAACTCCAATCAACAGCACTCTCCCATCCCCAGTTGAGTTTTTATTTGGTAGACCAATCCAACACAACCTGCCAAAGAAAATACCAAAATGTAAAACAACTGAGGAGGTGACTAGCAGATTATTACATGGGCAAGCGACGCAGAAATACTACCATGACAGAAATACAAAACCACTCCAGCCATTAAAACCTGGTCAAGGTATAAACATCCAAGACCCAAGGACGCAAATCTGGAAACCCGCAGGTATAAAGAAGAAAATTCAAGAAGTACCATGATCCTACATTATTACGAAGCAAGGAGGAGGAAGAATGAGACGAAATCGAATACAAATACGACAACGCCCACAAGATCTAATGGAACAAGCATATCAACAACCCGATGAAAAAACACTAGACAACTCAGAAATCATATCCCCTAAGAAAGGTGATTGCTAGAAAGTATACCGTAAAATAAGGTTTCCGTTTTTATAACGTATACAAATCCACCCTAACGCAAAACTAAACCCTAATCCTAAAACTCACCCCAACTTAACCCCAACGATAACCCCAACCATAACCCAACCCTAACTTAACCCTAACCTAACCTAACCTAACCTAACCTAACCTAACCCAACCTAACCTAACCCGAGGCCGAACGTATTTTGAAAACCAGAAAAACAGAAACCTTATTTTGAAGTATACTATATAGCAATTGCCAGCCAAAGAAATCCACCAACACACAACGCGTAGCGGCAGAATCGTAGTACCCCCAACACACTTTGATATGTAGAAAGAAATTGAACTCAAGATAATAATCATGTAAATGATTTGTTATTGACATGTAAATGATTTGTTATTATACCGGGTGTCCAAAAAAAAAGTACTCCGGTTTGATTTATAATAACTTCTAGACAAGTAAAGCTATCAAACAGAAATAACTTGCATTAAATAGAGAAAGGACTAACTTAGATTTTGATATATTACAGTTGTATTTTACTTAAAAATTCACGGAGATATTAATGTTCAAAATCGGGAGCATATTTTGGGATGTGTCTAAAATTACCGAAAATCGGCATATCAAATATTAACTTCAGCGTTTGTTGGCTTGATGACATATCAGGCTAACTTGTATTTCAGCGAATTGTCGTTAGGGTTTGTAAAGGTCCATTTACACGGTGCGATTCTCGTATACGATAGTCGTATACAACTTGCTTACATCATTTCTACGATGTATTTACATGATATGATTTGAATACGATTCGTTGCATACGATTGTTGTGGCCGCGCGCATTTCACACGAACAAACATACTGGCCCGAGAAGGAAATGTCACAATTGACGCCATCTGTCGCAATCAAAAAGTAAACAAAGCAAATATGGATGCCAGAAAGCTGTTAGTTTCCTATATTAGCTTGGCGATTTTAAGGCGAAGGAACAAAAAAAAGAAAAGAAAACGAGCCATTTGGACAAGGTCTTAGCTAAAACGTTCAAACCGCGGTGTTTATCGGCAATTATTAGAAGAATTGCGGCTTGAAGATCCCGAGAACTATCGTCGATACTTGCGAATGGACACATCGACATTTGAGGTATTTTGCAAAATATTATGTTATACAAACTTACAAACATACATATATATAGTGGTTACATCGTTACAGTTTGTTCCTAAATATTTACAACATAAATACCATCTTTGGTATATATTAAGGTGGCTCCCTACAGTTGTTAAAGCATGGGACTGGAAACGAGAAACAATTCGCGCGTTGCGGGACAGGATCGCGTGGTGCGAGGAAATGTCGCGCGAGAGGGAACGGCGCGGGATTTTTAAATGCCGATATATAAAAATTTAAAAACAAACATGGCAGCGCGTTTTAAAAATCGTTCTTTGACGGGAAAATTTGAGAAAATACAAAAAAGAAATCGAGGTAATATTATAAAATTACAAGAGGGGCTTCAATCTTGGAAAAATGAAAATATTTCAAGCGAGGTTGAGGAAAACAAAGACGAAAACGAAGAGTTTGAACCAGCGACGGACATCGTGATAAATACAAGGGAAAGCACGGTAGGCAACGTAAACACCGAGACGTTTTTATCATTGTAAACATTTAGGTCTGTTTAAAAAATTATAATTCACGTACTCCATGATTTGGCATTAGGCAAAACAAGAAATAAAAGAGAATTTACCTCAAGGAAGCCGAATTGTTGACATAAACCAACTGAGAAAAGGATTGGAGAGTTGTTCATTTTGCAAAGAAGGTAAACAAAGGCAAATGTGAAGCATTTAATTTCTCCACTTCAAAATACAGAATTATTTAGATTCAAAATTTTGATATAATTTGGTCACTATATAGTTATAAAATAAAGTACTGTTTTCAAAATGTACAAGTGTCAGTTGATTAAATTTGTGTAAATATATTATAAGTTCTTTCTATGTTTGCATGAAGATAAAACATATAATAGTTTTGTTTGCACAAACAAAAATATATTATAATTATGAATTGATGTAAAGGTATGAAATAAACAATAAAAACAATGGCAATACTCTATTATTTTTAAGGACCACTGTCATTAAGCAATGTACAACAAGAAAAGTTATATGGTCTAGCTAGCAAGCTATATATTCAATGTCAGTTTTGCGGTCAAACCAATGTTGTTGAAACATCACTCGCCCACAAGTCTGAAGCCTCTGGTCCAATGGCATATGACATCAATACAAAGTCAGTTTTAGCCAGTCTTCATACCGGAATTGGTGAGACGCATCTGAATGGCATCTTGTCAGTTATGAACATCCCATAAAATTGGTGAAACACCAGACGAGAATAATCTTGTCCCAATTTCATGCTCGTATGACATGGGTTGGCAGAAACGTGGCAAAGGTTTCAATTCAAACACAGGACAAGGAGCTGTAATGGGCTTACACACTGGAAAAATAATGGACTACACAACAAAGACAAAAACATGCAGAATTTGTGATCATGCAAAAAAAATGAACTCCACTCCCCGTAAACATGACTGCCGAAAAAATCATAGTGGTTCATCAAAAGCTATGGAGCCTACATCTGCAGTTCAGCTGTTTAAGAACATAACGAAACACAATGCTAAGTACTCAACTTACACTGGGGATGATGACTCAACAACTGAAAGTTTTATACATGCACAAGTACCATATGGAGTTGAGAAATTTAGTGATATAATTCATATAAAAAGATCGTTATCTAGTAGATTACATAATCTGGCCAAAATGAAAAGATTTCCCAATTGCTCATCATTGTCAACAAAAGTAATCGACTATCTCGTGAAATGCTTTTCAGTTGCCGTCAACCAAAACAAGGGTGAACCAAAGTCAATGCAAGCATCATTAAAATGCATAGTACCCCATGCATTTGGAATCCACACTGACTGCAGTGAGTCATGGTGTCGATGGAAACAGGACCCAGCTATGTACAAGCATGCATATCTACCATATGGGAAAGACCTGCATGGCGAGGAATTAAAACTAGCCCTGAATGACATTTTCAGTCAATATCATTCTGACAACATGGTGGAAAAGCTTGCTCCAATCGCCAACTCTCAGAGAAATGAGTCTTTTAACAGCACAGTTAATTGGTTGAAAGAATCCCAAGATTAGATTCTATGGTGGGAGCGAAAGCAATTACTTTCGTTTGTTTTATGTTTTAACAGCTTTATTGAACGATGTTCAAACGGCAAGAGTGCGAACGGGACTCGAGACCCATGCGAGGCACTCTCCCTCTTGAATTTAGTTTATATCTAATATCATTATTTACGACAATATAATAAATTGGTAAACATATACCAGCTGATTAAATCAAATTAGGACGGCTATTGCACCACATTCAAGTTATCATGCATATAATACAGATTTGTATAATCATGTTAAAAATTTGAAAGCTGAATCGGGATAAAACAAAACCTGGCACGAGGAGGTGGTATATGTTTACATCAGAATTAACTATTTCTATGGCATGAACAGCTACGATACAAAGACCACGTACAGCACATGTCAACATCAAAACTACCACTTAATAAATTGAAGTATGTTCTAGATAAGAAGGATTTAAACGTTGCCAAACTGCGAAGATCTCCAGGAGAAGCAATTTTGCAAGTATGATTCCAGAGTGGAACAATACGGTTAAAGAACGATGACTGAAAAGTGCTACTTTTACATGACGGAACTTTAAGCACTAGAGAAGGATTATTACAATTACGGGTACGACTATGATTAACAAATGACATAAAGTCGGAAACATTCAAATCATAAAA
>CACRXK020004047.1:0-33384 GCA_902702795.2 Paramuricea clavata
CCCCTAGAATCTCTCTAACCCCCTAGAATCTCTCTAACCCCCTAGAATCTCTCTAACCCCCTAGAATCTCTCTAACCCCCTAGAATCTCTCTAACCCCTAGAATCTCTCTAACCCCCTAGAATCTCTCTAACCCCCTAGAATCTCTCTAACCCCTTTAATAAAGTGTTCACCCCCACCAAAGTTTTGCTTCACCCCTCCTATTTTGTGTGAAAGGTTTTAACCCAAACGCCTAACCCCTGCCGAAGCTCACTGAGTGGTGCCACTTGCACCTCACCAGAAATTTTTCTACCCCTCCTTTTAAATAAATGAAAATCCGCCCTTGATCCTTTTTGTCAAATACATCTTGCCAAGCTCTTCTGGGCCAGAAATACACTCAAGCCTGTACGTATGCATCAAAATTATGCAGGGCTCGAAATAGGAAAAACATATGCCCGGCCAAACTATTTTTTTTGGCAGGTCATATAAATTATGGTCTCCCATTTCTATTTTTGAATTGCCAAAATGGATTAAATGTTAATTTTCTTCATTCACATCAATCATTTATGATCTTACTGTATAGACTGTTTTAACAATCAGCTAGGACAAACCGTTAACCAAAAATGGTAAAATACAAATCAATTGTGTGCCAGAGTCTTTTGAAATACTTTTGAAATAATTTACTTTGAAATAAAAGCCCCCATTCCTGAGCAAAACTTCACCGACTTGACCAAATTTCGCGCATTATTATGACTTTTTGTTGACTTGGCAGGTCAAATTTTTTTTCGCCTGCCATTTCTGAAATATGGCCAGCCTTTGGCCATTTTGACAGGTCGCTGTGTTGAGCCCTGTTATGTATACAAGTTACCTACATATGTAGAAATAGTGACTAGACATGCAAGTTGTAAAAATTCGTGAATTGGGTGGCGAAGTTATAAACAAGTATTAGTTAATTTTTTCCTCTGGCTTTCTGTTAACGAGTCCTTGACAGGGTTAACGCAGATATTGACAGGCACAACTTGCTAGCGCCATTACTGGTTCTTCAAACTCTTGCTCATAATTCCACTGCGACATTGTCCGTCGTCAAGGTAAATAAATTGCGTCTTTAGGTGCATTAAGCACACACGTATTGTAAAAACGCACAAGTTGTAACAAACCTGCGACGGACTTGTAGCAATGCCGTTTCAACAACTTTTTAACTGGATGTGTTCGCACTGCTTGTTACAAGTTTTCAACGACTTGTTGACAATTGGCTGCAAGGTTGTTGAGCTCGACAGACTTGTTACAAGTAATTGTTCCAACAACTTGTTATCGTTCTGCAATTCGACAATTTGTCAACAGGTTGTGAGTGACAACTTTGTAGCAACTTGATAAAATAACAGCATTGTTACAACCTACAAGCCTGTTGCGAACACATCTTGTTGACAAGTTGTGAGATTTTTACGTGCATAGTTTTGACGTTGTGTTTTTGCCGAACATGCCCAGAAAGATTGTCAACAGAACTGACATATTTATTGCTTTCTTAGGATTACATTGTAAAAAGATTACAACAAGAGGATGATCAAATTGCTCAGGTATATATTCTTCGTTGCAATGTTTCCTTAACAAGAAACACTCAGAGTAACATTAGAAACATCATGATTTTTCTGTGTTAGTGTAATGTACTCAGGTGAATATGATGCTTGTGATGTTACTCTGAGTGTATATCCACACCGGGCAAGCATGAAAAATATGCCTGAACACAGTGGGAATCGAACCTACGACCTTTGGAATACTAGCCAATGCTCTGCCAACTGAGCTACGCGGTCAGGTCGGTTCGAGTAAGTGATATTTCGGAACAGAATCTAGTTCCTTCGATATCAATGTTATCTAATAATAATCATGATTTTTCTGTGTTGGTGTAATGTACTCAGGTGAATATGTTCACCTGAGTACACTACACCAACACAGAAAAATCATGATTATTATTAGATAACATTGATATCGAAGGAACTAGATTCTGTTCCGAAATATCACATACTCGAACCGACCAGTAGCTCAGTTGGCAGAGCATTGGGTTAGTATTCCAAAGGTCGTAGGTTCGATTCCCACCGTGGTCAGGCATATTTTTCAAGCTTGCCCGGTGTGGATATACACTCAGAGTAACATCACAAGAATCAGAAACATTATATTCACCTGAGTACATAACATCAAAACACACACAAAAAATATCATGATCATAAGAACACATTGGTATCGAAGGTACTAGACTTAGTTCCGAAATACCAGACACTCGAACCGACTTGACCTGGTAGCTCAGTTGGCAGAGCATTGGACTAGTATCTCAAAGGTCGCGGATTCGATTCCCGCCGTGGTCAGGTAAACTTTTCAGCCTGCTCGGTGTGGATGCACATTCAGCCAAACATCAGAAACACTACATATACTGTTTACATGCACATTCAGCCAAACATCAGAAACACTACATATACTGTTTACATTTAATTTGGAAAGTCAACAATGACTATGTCGAATCCCTTTAGACATTGTCGATTAAAATTCCACGAATTATTACTTACAGGACGAACGACTAATCCGGCAATACCGAGAAGAAACGGAAAAAATGAGAACCCAAATTAAAGATCTGAAAACCAGGTATGTGTCGCCCTCGTACAGCTTGTCAATAAGATTTGTTCGCACTGCTTGTTCCCAGTTGTTGACAAGTCTGGAATAAGTTGTTATCATCTTGTAACAAGGTTGATGAGGCAAACAGACTCAACAAGTTGATGACAACAAGCTCGTAGCAACTTATTACGAACGGCCTGTATCAGTCTTGTTGGAACAACTTGTAGCAAGTCTGTTACCGTCATCAACGTTATAACAAGGTGATAACAACTTGTTCCAGACTTATCACAACAACTGGGAACAAGCAGTGCGAACATATCCTGATATCGGCTTCACAACAACCTTGTTGCAACTTGTTTGCTGATCTGGAACAACTTGGGTCTTGAATGTAATTTGTTCGGGGATTACATTCATTCAACTAAATCACTTTCTATGTCTTTCAGTGCGATCGTATTCCAATCAGCCAAGTGTAGTCTCTGTTCCAGGCCCCTTGAACTTCCGGTTATACACTTCTTTTGTCAGCATTCATTCCATACAGTGTAAGTTTGAATCGTTTGGCTAAATTTCTGAATTTATTACAACTATCGCTAATCTCATACGTGACATTTTTTCAGATGTTTCGAAGGTTATGCCGAGAAAGACGAAGAATGTCCAATTTGCGCTCCAGAAAACAGGTATAGTATACAGTAAGCTGGCGTGGCTTGTGTCTGAACTTTGAGATTACTTTTTTAGGTAGCTCAGACACAAACCACGACAGCTTATTGTAGAATACTACCTACACTGGACCACCATGTTTGAGATATCTTTTTCAGTTAGTTCAGACACAAACCACGACAGCTTATTGTGGAATACTAGACTACCTACACTGGACCACCACAATTTGTGCCAACAAATTGGTGTAAATGGGTTTCGTTAACTCGTTCAGTTTCATCTTTATAGGAAAGTTCTCGATATAATCCGAGCACAAGAAGAAATGAAAGATCTTCATGACCAATTTCACAATCAGGTATAAACTAAAAATACTTCTTAATGAAACAAACCAATATTGTCACCCACTTGCCCACTTGCCTCTGTTCTGATAATGTCAGCATAGAATGGAACAAAAGTAACCAAGCATTTAAATTACATATGTGCTTGAATTTGGCAGCAGTTTGTATAAACATGTTTGTTCATAAGTCCATTACTTTTATTCTGCTGATTGAAGAAAACCGTTCGTTGTTAATGATGTTTTTGTTATTATTTTGTACAGCTTGAAAGAGCCAACGATGGATTTTCGGTTGTGGCAGATTATTTCGGTCGTGGCGTGTTTAATAAGGTAGAGAAAAACATGAGAGATGCCTCCAGTGTTTATATGAAGAAGCCATTTGGTTGAATACAGTATACACACGTAACGCACAAGTTGTTACAGGTCTGCACACAAGTTGTTACAAATCTGTTCACAAGCTGTCAATAAGTTGTGTTCGCACTGCTTGTTCCCAGTTGTTGTAACAAGTTTGGAACAAGCTGTTAACAACTTGTAACAAGCTTGATGGCATTATCAGACTTGTTACAAGGTTGTTCTAACAAGTCTGTTACAGTCATGATATAACAAGAATGTTACAAGGTTGATGACACAAGGCTGTAACAATATTGTTATATGACTGTATCTGACTTGTTGGAACAACCTTGCAACAAGTTTGATAATATCAACAAGGTTGTTACAAGTTGTTAACAGTTTGTTCCAAACTTGTTGACAACTTGGGACAACCAGTGCGAAGACAACTTGTTGATAACTTGTTGGCAGTCTACCTACAAGATGTGAGACTTTTGCGTGTGAACACGTAAAAAGCTCACAGTTTGTCAGCAAGATGTGTTCGCACTGCTTGTTCCCAGTTGTTGACAAGTCTGGACAAGTTGTTATCATCTTGTAACAAGGTTGATGAGGCCAACAGACTCGCAACAAGTTGTTCCAACAAGTCTGGTATCGTCAGCACATAACAAGTTGTTAACAAGATCATGATAACAAGCTCGTAGCAACTTGTTGCGAACAGCTTGTATTAATCTTGTTGGAACAACTTGTAGCAAGTCTGTTACTATTACACAAACTTGTCAACAAAATGTGTTCTCACAAACTTGTCAACAAAATGTGTTCTCACATGCTTGTCAACAATCCCAAAAGCTTGTCAACAAGTTGTAGCAATGTTGTTATTTTATGAAGTTGCTACAAGGTTGTCACTTGTTAACAAGTTGTTGAATTGCAGGAGGATAACAAGTTGTAACAAGTCTGTTGGGTCAACCTTGTAGCAAGTTGTCAACAAGCAGTGCGAACACCTGATAACAAGTTGTTGAAGCAGCATTGCTACAAGTCTGCTGCAGGTTTGTTACAAGTCTGCAAACAAGTTGTTAGAAATCTGTTCACAAGTTGTCGACAAGTTGTGTTCGCACTGCTTGTTCCCAGTTGTTGTAACAAGTTTGGAACAAGCTGTTGACAACTTGTAACAAGTTTGATGTCATTATCAGACTTGTTACAAGGTTGTTTTAACAAGTCTGTTACAGTCATGATATAACAAGAATGTTACAAGGTTGATGACACAAGGTTGTAACAATATTGTTATATCATGACTGTATCGGACTTGTTGGAACAACCTTGCAACACGTCTGATAATATCAACAAGGTTGTTACAAGTTGTTAACAGTTTGTTCCAAACTTATTGACAACTTGGGACAAGCAGTGCGAACACAACTTGTTGGCAGACTTGCTACAAGATGTGAGACTTTTGCGTGTGAACACGTAAAAAGCTCACAGTTTGTCAGCAAGATGTGTTCGCACTGCTTGTTCCCAGTTGTTGACAAGTCTGGAACAAGTTGTTATCATCGTGTAACAAGGTTGATGAGGGCAACAGACTCGTAACAAGTTGTTCCAACAGCTCTGATATCGTCTGCACGTAACAAGTTGTTAACAAGTTGATGACAACAAGCTCGTAACAACTTGTTACGAACAGCTTGTCTTGCTGGAACAACTTGTAGCAAGTCTATTAGTATTACACAAACTTGCCAACAATCCCAAAAGCTTGTCAACAAGTTGCTACAATGTTGTTATTTGTTAACAAGTTGTTGGATTGCAGGACGATAACAAGTTGTTAGAACAACTTGTAACAAGTCTGTTGGATCAACAACCTTGTAGCAAGTTGTCAACAAGCTGGGAACAAGCAATCCTGTTGACAAGTTGTTGAAGCAGCATTGGTACAAGTCTGCTGCAGGTTTGTTACAACTTGTGCAGGTTTATTACAAGTCTGCAAACAAGTTGTTACAAATCTGTTCACAAGTTGTCAACAAGTTTGGAACAAGCTGTTAACAACTTGTAACAACCTTGTTGATATTATCAGACTTATTGCAAGGTTGTTCCAACAAGTCCGATACAGTGATGATATAACAATATTGTTACAACCTTGTGTCGTCAACCTTGTAACATTCTTGTTATATCACGATGTATCAGACTTGTTAGAACAACCTTGTGGCAAGTCTGATAATGCCATCAAGCTTGTTACAAGTTGTTAACAGCTTGTTCCAAACTTGTTACAACAACTGGGAACAAGCAGTGCGAACACAACTTGTTGATAGCTTGTGAACGGATTTCTAACAACTTGTTTGCAGACCTGTAACAACTTGTGCGTTTTTACGTGTGTAACTGTCGGTTGAACACCCGTAGTGAAATCTATCCAAGACTTATTCGTCATTTCTTTAGGTTACCATAGTAACAGACCAGACGGGTAAAAGAACGAAGGGGCTGCCCACAATGGACGAACAAACTCAAAGAAATTTACTGATGTCAAAATCACCTGGAAATCCTTTCTTAACGTGACGAATTAGCACAGAAAACTGCCTTCACGTCGGCTGTTGGGGCAACAGATAGTGACGAACTTCGAATCTGTTGACGCCTGCGGAATGGATGGAAACAAATTAAACTACATCTTTCTCAGTTCTAGTAAATTCCCACCAAATCAAATTACCAATAGATACAATGAAAATAAATAAGATTGATTTCTCACTCTTGACCATTAGGGATGTGCTTTGCTACCAAATTCACGGGTAACTTGACTTGTTGCCAATGGTTTTAGCAATCGAAAGTAATTGTTTTGATGAAAGGAATGATTTTCGACAATTTTCAGAAAGTTTGGAGTAGGTTGAGGCATTTTTTGAAATTTTTAAAAAAATTGCTGTGCCCCCCCCCCCCCTTTTTTTTTACCCTAGGGGTTGCCTGTATAGCCCTGTATAGTATCTAAATTATATGTATGAGTGAATCAGGTGGTAATGGAGTATAAACACGCAAAATAATTTGTAAATTGATAGATCTATTTTTTATGTTAATCTGAAACTGTTACGATATCTTAAAATAAACTTGAAGTTAATAAACTGAATGACACTTTTTATGTTATATTTTTATGTTTGTGCTATTTCTTCATAAAGTCAAGTTACTGATTAAGCACTTTCCAGTCTGATGTCTTTTCAAAAATCTATGGAAAACCCACTTCACTGGAACACGATATTTTGCTTCATATCACAGACACTAATCACGGACGCCCAATGCAGAGGCTGCACGCAGGCAGAAATGCACCCACCACGCATGCGTGCGTCGCTAATTTAAAATTCCTATGCACAAAATGGCTTCTAATTTTGATCACTCTAGCGTGTAAAACAATTATTTTTTAATATTTTAAAACCGTTTCTGGTGCTAAATCTTCCATAGCTGTATGGCAAAAGGCAGCTTGTTTCACTGGGGCCCGTTAACGGCTCTGACAATAATTTTTACTCTGTTTATTGCTAGCGTTTATTCCTCACTAGTGTGGTGGCAGCCCGTCAAGTTTACAGGAATTTTAAATATATGTCTTCTTGTCGTGTTTCTCTTCTGTATACTGTATAATTTTATCAAAGCAGCTTGGGTTGGACCTGGTTACGTGCCTTCTCAATGGAAACCAGTAAGTAAAAAGCTATAAACTAAACTAACTTTATTTATACTGGATAGTTCTGTAGACTATAGTTATGTAACTTACATTCTATAAAGGTCTACTAAATTGTATTTGTCATCCCTCATTGATCCAGTGTTACTATGGAAGGAAAGTTAAAATAAACTAACTTTATTTATACTGGATAGTTCTGTGGTTACGTTCTAAAGGCCTGTTCTAAAGACAGAAAATTTTCTGAAAATATTGTAAAAAGTTTTCAACTTCAACATTTGTTTGAACCTCAGAAATCTTGTCTGCAGCTTTCTTCTCTGAAGTTTTTAAATAAACAGACATGCTGAAATACAGCATTTTACATTTTAACCGAGGAATAGTACCAATGCAGCTTTGAACAACTGTCTTTGAAGGTTAAATTGTTAAAACAGGCTCCAAAAAAACCTAAGTGAAGAACAAACGGGCAAGCTGCAAATTTGTATTTCTGTATCTAATTTGATAAATAGTATTGTTTATTTTTGTCAACATTACACCCTGTCTTTATAGGAAAACATTGAACATGCGAAATTGATGCAGTTTTGTCAAATATGCAATGGATCCAAAGCTCCAAGATCTCATCATTGTAGACAATGCAATAGGTGGGTTATTCACAATGGCCAGAAATCATGGAGTCATGATTATATTTTATTTCCTTACTAATTTGCATATCATGGATGCATAATCCGTTGAAATATGGCTTCTGCAGTAAACATAATCCGTTGAAATATGGTTTCTGCAATATAATTCTATTACGCGATGCTGTAAATTGCAAAAACAGAGAATACGGTAGGTTTTTTGCAATTTGCCTCAATTGCTGGTCGCAGAACAGCCTGGTTTAAGTTACTACCTATTCTGCATTTTCGTTTGTTCCTAGTGGCAGTATTCTTATATAGAGTTAAATAGATAAATGCCGTGAAAACTAACCTCTGTACAAATATTGAAAATGCAGAATGGGTTAATTTCCAGAAAACATCCATACCTCTCCTACGGAGGAAATTGGAAGTTAACTCACCTTCCCCCTTCGGATGTCCTAATACATGTCTCCCCTCCCCCTCTGGACGGCATAAATTTCCTCTGTGGAGGGAGTGTGGATCTTTTCTGGAACGAACCAATAGGCAGTAACTGAAATCAGGCCAACCTTACACTAAATACATACTTTGACAGACTTTGTATTTTGCAGCCAGCGATTGACAATTTTTGAGTACTTTTTGCCATGCGCGAAGAGGCTTAATTGTGTCAAATGTTTCTCTCTTTCTTCAACAGGTGCGTCATGAAAATGGATCATCATTGCCCGTGGATAAATAATTGTGTCGGACATAAAAATCACAAGAGATTTACGCTGTTTTTATTTTTTGTCATAATTGGTTGTTCCTATGCTGCGGTTTCTCTGATTGGCTGCGTCGTTGAAATATTCTCAATAGTAGGTATCTGGTTGCCGAGCCTGAAAAACGGTTGGACATCGGACATTTTCCGACCGAATTAATTACAGTTTGTCCGCCCAAATTGATTACACATTTTGTCCGGTAAAAAAAGAGCAATCAGTTGTCATAAAATAATGATTTATAAAGTAATATTTTAATACTGAGTTACTGACGTAATTTGAATTTACAAAATGAAATCGAAAAAATGTCTGAAAAAATCGAAAAAGTTTTCAATTAAATGTCAATTTGTCATTTTTTCATGTCCCATATTTGATTTACGTTGGACAAAGTTACAGTTAGGTTGGACACCAATTCACTCGGGTCGGACAAACAATAAACCTTAGTTTCACTTGGGTTGGACAGAATGTCCAGTGGTTTCGTCTCTACATCGGACAATTTCACGAATGGGTTGGACAATGATCGATATTTGAAGGCCTGTTAGTAATTTAATTAGGTTAATAATCTTTAAACATGATATTTTTTGCAGTAAACAATTTTAATAATTAAAAATGTATAATGACTCTTTTAGAGTATAAACAGTCTTAAGGATTCATTGAGACAAGCTCTTAATAGAAATTCAGGAAATTTCAAACAGACACTATCTGAATTTACCCAGGTACTCAATAAATACTAACTAATAAACTAATTAATCATACTTTTCAAAATTTAAATGTTGAACAAACTGCTTCCAAGATTAATGATTGATAATGTAACAATGTAACACTATAAATAATGATATCACTAATGATCTGTCTCCTTCAACTAGCCTCCGTCGCATACTTCAAAACATGTTACACATGTTAAAACATGTGTTTTGAAGTATGCGACGCAGGCTACCTTCAACTAGCTATGTCTGCTATTCTCACTTGTATCCAGGGGCGGCGGAATTCAGTTTGGGGGGGCTAAATTTTTTTTTCCGTGACCTCCCCCCCCTCGCCAAAAAAATTTCGGTCAGTGTACCATTTTAGGGCTAGAAAAATTTTTCTGGACATATACAAGAAAAGGGATGAAAAAAAATTTTCCGGACCTATAACAAAAAATTTTTCCGCAAATACTCGATTTTTAAACAAAATATCCCAAATTTTTCCCATTATACCTAAATTTTCCAAAAATAACCTACATTTTTCCTTAATTATCAAAATTTTTCCAGAGAAAACAAAATTTTCTGGGGGGGCTTAGCCCCCCCACTTTTACTTCTGGGGGGGCTTTAGCCCCCCTAGCCCCCCCCTGTTCTGCCGCCACTGCTTGCATCTGATCTTCTTATGTTTGTGAAAGCTTATTAATTTCTAAAATTAATCCAGTTGCTAATGCTTATATGAGATATACTGTACTCCTAATCTTAACTGTTAATTACTAACTGCATAACATTAACATTTTGGGGGATATTTGTAATATTTGGGCCATTTTGAGAAGAAATGTAATCTATCTTTTATTGAAAAACACTCCTCTAGATAAACTTTTTCACTGTCAAAGTGTCTGGATATGAATCATGTGATGTCATTAGATGAATTGAAAATTAGTTTTCCTTTGTCTTTTTGCTCCAAAAATTCATCTAATCACATCATATCTGGACACTTTGACAGCTGTGAAAAAGTTGATGAAGACAAGGTTTTTTACCATAAAGATATATTACATTTCTTCATAGAATGACCAAATATTACAAATACCAAAAATCATAGTTGGGGTTAGTGGCACTTTAATTAACTATTCACTGACGTTTGTTTATTAAATTACACTGACAAGCTTTTCCTCGCCAAAAGGCCCGTTTACACTTCTAATAACTTCTTGTTCTTACCATTTCTAATACGATTTTCTTCTTCTGATACATGTGAAAACAGGGCCTTTTTAACTATATAACTGGGGGACAAAGCCCTCCGCAGCCCCTGGGTCCCCTCCTCCAATCAACCATTTTGCCTCCCCCCCCCCCAGTCAAAGTTCCTTTTCTCTAAAATTTAAGCAAAACATTGGAAGAAAAATAAATTTAGTAGAAGTTACGGGAGGTTTGATATTCTTAGTAACTAAAATTTGCTTTGTGAATTTTATGTTCTGTCTTTTATCTTCAAATAATTCAATGTCTTTTTAAAAATGGTAAACATTGTGTTATAAATACCTTAGATAGTTTAAAAATTGCCAGTGGATAGCATATCCCAGACCCCATAGATTTGAGTTGTTGGAAGGTTAGGTTAAGTTGTGGTATTTACATAAACATACCATGCAAGTACTGAACTGAAGATTTAGTCTATCCACAGTTCAGTATAATGTAACGCTGTATATCCAAAAATCTGTTTCAGAAAACGCACGAAATGCAGTCCTAGGTCCCCAGACCCGTCCCCCTTCTATTACATACCACACCAAACGTTTTGTCACCAACAAGCATCCGTCGTTCCTCCACACTCATTATAGTATGGTCCCTTTTTGTACAGTAGATGTCCCCCACGGATGAATTCTTAAAAAAGGCCCTCTGTGAACAAGTAGATAACTTACAAATGTTCTGAGTATTCGTATCCTTATCTGAACATTCAAAACTCACCCACTCGTTCACCAGCAAAAATTGCAAATGTAAACGGAAGAAATGTATCAGTTTTTAGTTACGTTCGTTATATCATAGCCTGCGAAACTCATTAGAATAACAATATAACTCATTATCTATGTTACTCAACGTTTATTCATAAATCTGGTCCTTCATCGTCACGTGTGTATTGTATTTTTTCCAAATTCACCAATAGCAATTTCCAATTGACCATATTGTTCGAGTTACGGATAGGTAACTTTTCTTTAACATTGCTATTGGTTAGTTGGGCAAAAATACAATACGCACGTGGCGGTGAAGGACCAGATTTATGAATAAACATTGACTAACGTAGATAATGAGTTATATTGTTATTCTAATGAGTTTCACAGCCATCTTCACTTTGATAGGCTATGGTTATACCAAGCTCAATCTCAGTCTTCTGTTAATATTTCCTCAGGTAAATCCTATTGCCTACAGAAGAATGATGGAAGAACAGTTAGTTCCATTTGGATTCTATCATCTTCTTGGCACGATATTTTGTATTGGTCTAGATATTGGTGTTACAATTGCTGTTGGTATCTTACTATATTATCAGGTACGTTGCTTGGCTTTCAACTACACGCGTAAAAACGCACAGCTTGTAACAAGTCTGCAAACAAGTTGTTACAAATCTGTTCACAAGCTCTCAACAAGTTGTGTTCGCACTGCTTGTTCCCAGTTTGTTGTAACACGTTTGGAACAAGCTGTTAACAACTTGTAACGAGCTTGATGGCATTATCAGCCTTGTTACAAGACTGTGCCAACAAGTTTGTTACAGCCATGATATAACAAGGATGTTACAAGGTTGTCAACACAAGGTTGTAACAATCTTGTTATATCAAGCATGTAACAGACTTGTCAGAACAACCTTGCAACAAGTCTGATAATGGCTTGTTGGCAGACTTGTTACAAGATGTGATATTTTTGCGTGTGTATAGTAGCATATAGAACAATCCAAATCACAAGTTTGTTCGACATGTTCATATTCATGCGTGAACTTTATTTATTTATTTAAGCACGGAGGTCTGTCATCTAAATTGAGATGACCTTCCCAGGCGCTGTGACATTTGAATTATTTACAATATTTATAAAAAAATGAAAAATTAAAGCTATGTACATTAAACAATTATTGAATGAGGTCGAGTAGGATTATATCCGAGACTAATTTTTCAAAAAGTCGGTGTTTGATTTAGGGCCTTTTGATTTCATGACCTCGTGTACCATAACTGTGAGTTAAATTTGCTCGATTAAAAACGGCCGTGAAAGATAACACCTAATTTTTGGAATATTTTGAACATTTATAGACAAGATTTTTGTTTCATTCCCCTTTCTTCTATAGTGTCGGCCAATTTAAGTCATTCAAAATTTGGGAAGAGCGTATTTCTTGCAGACTTGTAGCAATGCTGTTCCAACAATTTGTCAACAGGATGTGTTCGCACCGCTTGTTCCCAACTTGTTGACAAGTTGTCAACGGCTTGTTGACAGCTTGCTACGAAGTTCGTGAGCTCAACAGATTGTTACAAATTGTTCCAACAACTTGTTATCGTCCTGCAATTCAACAATTTGTCAACAAGTTGTGAGTGAGAACCTTGTAGCAACTTGATAAAATAACAGCATTGTTACAACTTGTTGACAAGCTTGCTACAAGCCTGTTGCAAACACATCTTGTTGACAAGTTGTGAGATTTTTACGTGCTTACTTGAAAAAATTATCGAGCGAAAACTCTTCGTCAAAGCAAGTAAAACCTTCCAACAAAAATATTTTATTTTTTTATAGGTTCGTGACATTGTTCGAAATGAATCTGCTATAGAAGCATGGATTGTTGAAAAGGTACCATTTAGTTATCAGCTAAGATACCGGACATAGACCGATTGATAGACTGTGACTAAACATTGTATTGTTTTTTCAATTCCTGTAAATTTCCCATGTCATCTGTATTCTTTTGTTAGGCTGCGTATCGGTCCAAAAACGACTCTAAATTTATTTATCCGTATGATCTTGGGCGATGGGAAAATTTTAAACAGGTTGGTAGGTCTTGTTAAGTTTCTCATTATCTACATCCTGCCTCGTCCCCAGGCTCCAACTCAGACACGCGGGTTCCGACGCAAGCATTGGACGGCTTTGGACGAAACGGCGCAGCAAATCAAAGCGCCTGGGGACGAGGCTGATCTACATCTACATATGTTAAGTCGGTAAAATTCATTACGGACATCGCACCAACTATTTACACTAAAATATTAGAATTACTTGATTTCTTTTTCTGTGTTGGTGTAATGTACTCAGGTGAATATGATGTTTGTGTTGTTACTCTGAGTGTATATCTACACCGGGCAGGCTTGAAAAATATGCCTGGCCACGGTGGGAATCGAACCTACGACCTTTGGAATACTAGTTCAATGCTCTGCCAACTGAGCTACGCGGTCAGGTCGGTTCGAGTATGTGATATTTCGGAACTGAGTCCAGTTCCTTCGATATCAATGCAATTAAAATTACTTGTTATCAACATTAAAATCCATTGTTAATTTTAAAGCAGACATTAAAAAATCATTAAGGTTAGATTTAAAAAGTTCGAGTCCGAAATAACTACATTTTCAGGCAACTCGTTCCATTCTTTTATTGTTTTAGGGAAATATGAAAATTTGTAAACATCTACCGTAACTAAAAATTATTAAATAACTAAAATATTGATACCTGGTTGTAAATCTAACGCAATGGTCTCCTTGCATTCATTCTCAGTTATAATTTTCAGGTGATCCATTTTAAAGGTGATTATATTGGTGACGGATTTACTTGGCCTGTAATCGATGGATGTGATCAATATACACTAACAGTAAGTGTTTAAAAGCAGAATTTTTACAGATTATTGTATAATGTCCATGGTAATTGTAATGGCAGGTAAGTAAACAAGCGAACGGGGCTGTGCTGATCATCCTTACTTGCAGCTGAGATCTAAGCTGGTTTATGATACTTCTTTCTGTAGGTTGAACAGTTGAGGCAAAAGCAAGTAAAGAAACATTTCGCTGTGAGTATAACATACATGCTGTTCATATAATCGTTCATGGTCATTTAAAGCTTTGGTCAATCGAGAATGAGGGTCACTAATTCAAGCATAGAAAAAGTATGGGACCACTGAACCATTTGGTCCCAATTTTTGGATGGAGACAGAGAAAGGGCAAATACGCCTCGTTTCTAGTTTTTGCTAAGTTAACTGTCAAAGTGGTCACAGAAAGATACTATTCCCAGTTGTTGTAACAAGTTTGAAACAAGCTGTTAACAACTTGTGACAGGCTTGATCGCATTATCAGACTTGTAGCAAAGTTGTTCTAACAAGTCTGACAAGTGACAACAGTCGTGATACAACAAGAATGTTACAAGGTTGACGACACAACGTTGTAACAATATTGTTATATCATGACTGCATCGGGCTTGTTGGAACAACCTTGCAACAAGTCTGATAATGCCATCAAGGTTGTTACAAGTTGTTAACAGTCGATTCCAGGCTTGTTGACAACTTGTTGGCAGATTTGCTACAAGATGTGAGAATTTTGCGTGTGTAGTCAAGCAGAGTTAATCTCCGTTTTCAACAATTCTATCCATTTACATGTTCGCGTTGTATTTTATTTTCTAGGTAGATTATAAGAGTATAGAAGGTTACAATGGTAGTTTCTGTGGCTGGCGACAGGGCTTTCGTACGTGTTTAGCTTTTCCGTGGTCTTTGGAAAAAAGATTAAGATTTCAGAAGGAAGAGAATCTTCTTGTCACGCGGTGGAGAAAGTATGTTAAAATGGTGCCCACAGAATATAATCCATTGGATGTTGTACACACGTAAAAACGCGCTAGTTGTTACAGATTTTCAAACAGTTAAAACAAGGTTGTTGTGAAGCCAATATCAGGATATGTTCGCACTGCTTGTTCCCAGTTGTTGTGACAAGTCTGGAACAAGTTGTTATCATCTTGTTACAAGGTCGGTGACGATAACAGACTTGCTACATGTTGCTCCAACGAGACTAATACAGGCTGTTCGTAACAAGTTGCTACGAGCTTGTTGTCATTAAAGTGCCTATGACACGAAATTTCACCCCAAAGGTTTATGATTGCATTGTAAAGATCACTTAAAATGACTTCTAATAATTTCTTTTATAGAATTTTGGTAACTTGCTCCCTTTTCAAGATATTCAACTTTGTTTCATATGCAAATATCACCGGTGTGACATCACATCACATAATGAGTTTTCTGAAAAGTATAGTTTTCTTGACGAATACGTATCTAAAAAACTTAACAATAGCCCTTGTATATGTATTAATTTCATAACTGGTAATTAACCCTCTGTATTTGTTTGTAAAAGTATTTTATCAAGGTAAAATATTGCGTTTTCAAAATGTCATTATGCGATGTGATGTCACACCGGTGATATTTGCATATGAAACAAAGTTGAATGTCTTGCAAAGGAAGCAAGTTACCAAACTTCTATAAAAGAACTTATTAAGTCATCTTAAGTGATCTTTACAATGCAATTATAAACATTTGGGGTGAAATTTCGTGTCATAGGCACTTTAACTTGTCAACAACTTGTTACGTGCAGACGATACCAGACTTGTTGGAACAACTTGTTGCGAGTCTGTTGTCCTCATCAACCTTGTTACAAGACGATAACGACTTTGTTCCAGACTTGTCAACAACTGGGAACAAGCAGTGCGAACACATCTCGTTGACCAGCTGTGAAAATTTTACGCGTGTATCAGATATAAAGTACAATGGCTACATGATTATCGTGAAATCTTAATGATATATTTTTGCATTCACTTTATAAAATAAGTATTCATTTTAAGTTCTTTGTAGGTAATTTGCATGGCGATAAAACATATAATACTATTGTTTGTGGAAATACCACGTAAATTTATTACTGTAGTAGTAAATTTACGTGGTGTTTCCACAAACAATAGTATTATAAGTATTCAATTTATTGATTAACAAAAACCCACATTATTTTGATAGGTATTGGTTATATGGCATGAAAATACAAGAAGAGGAAAATTCAGGTAGCGAATTTTTGCGTATTCATATTCAATGTTCTCCATTATTAGCTTTGAGCAAAGAAGAGCGAACTTCTTGCTACCGTGGAAATCCGACCTTTATGCAGGCGTGGATCTGCTGTGGGGGTTCAGGGGGGGGGGGGTGCGCGCCTCACCTAGTGGTGTCTAGCAGCTCCTTACAGAAGTCCAGCGCTACCCCAAAAATCTGCTTGACTGTACATTTCCTGCTTTTCGAATACTACTGCTGTTAGCGGCTGTCGATTTCTTGAAACAATTCAATTGATTTGCGAGATCACTAGAAAACTCTCCGAATGCCTAAGTTAAATATCATGGTCAAATATGTAAACATGTCGAGGTTGTTATACAGCCATTTTTCAAATTTTACTGTACTGTGCTACAGCAACTGTCCAGTCACGCATACGTGCTAAAAAGCCGATATAAACTTTATAAATAAAAGATAATGTAAAACGTAACAGAACGGCGAACATGCAGATTCAGCCATCTCAATAAATGGTAATGTTGGGATAGTAGCGTTGCAGACTGCAGAGGAGAGTGGGCAGTAAGGCTTCGTCATGCACCATCCCATGGAAAACCTGCACCCCTCCTTGCATATGAGGCTAGATCCTCCCTTGCCTTCGTGACTTCATCAATTTCAATTATAAATCAGGGTTCGTACAAAACTTGAAAGTCTTTGGATGTCCTTGAATTTGAAAGGCCTTGAATATCCTTGAATTTGTAAAGAAGTACTTGAAATGATATTTGTGATGTTACTCTGGGTGTGGACTTGTATATCAGCAAATTCAAGCACTAAATACTGAAGAGAAGATATTAGAAATAAGTAAAATATGACGCTGAATTGTTCAAAACGCAACTTTAATAAGTTTCAAACAGCTTTGTCAGATATGAACATGTAAAATCAATTCAACAAAAATCAAATAAAAATTTAAGGACTTTCAAGTACTTTTTGTGTGAGTTGGTGTAATGTACTCAGGTGAATATGATGTTTGTGATGTTACTCTGAGTGTCCATCCACACCGGGCAAGCTGAAAAGTTTGCCTGACCACGGTGGGAATCGAACCCACGACCTTTGGGATGCATGGCCTTGAATGTCCTTACTGTCGTTCCAATTGAAGTGTTGCTCGAATATTGATTCAATACATTACCTCGGGCTGACCAATTCATTTCATCAAGTTCCTCGAGATATTCATACACTTCCTAGTATAATTGTAAACTTCCTGTTGAATAGTTTGAATGCACCAATCACCTTTGTTGTTTGTGCAACTAACCAATCATAAATAGAAAGGAAGTGACCAGAAATGATCAAATATTTGGAATTGGCTCTTTCACAGGAAGTGTATGAATATCTCGAGGAACTTGATCAAATGAATTGGTCAGCCCGAGGTCTATTCTGTGCCGAGGTAATGTATTGAATCAATATTTGAGCAACACTTCAATTGGAACGACAGTAAAAAGTCCTTGAATTTGAGTCTTCCTGACAATACGAACCCTAAGAAATAGCCAAACAACATCAAAATAGAACCGAAATCAGTGACACTTTACCATGAAATGATATTTCTCACAGACCTTTCGTTATGTTTTCTCTGTAGTTAAAGATCCCGAGAAGGGCTGGTTCCCAAGGAACTGCGCTGTCCGCGTCGACGATAATGAGGGACTAGAATCCAATCAAGAGAAACCTAAAGATCAATAAACTACAGTCGCAACCCTAGGAGAAATTTAGTTCAAAACTGAGAATATAGTATTTGCCTTATAAGGCTGAGTGTGTTGGTCTGTTGTACCATAAAACATTTGGTAAACTGTATTTATGGAAAGGTCCTTTTTGGCAGAATAATTTCTTTTTTAAAAAAAGTAGTTTGCCTATGACATTTCTTACAAATCCTCAAACAGTTCTTACAAATCCTTCAAAATTTACCCATGCAAAATTCCCAATGTGATCACAGATTATCGGTGTAACAAAAGAGTCCTTACTTATTAGACTCCGTTTATTTTCCCCCCCATCTGCATTTGTGTTAAAGTCTCATTGTCTCAAATCAGATCTCAGTAGCGCTATCTGCATCTGTTCATCAATAGATGCCATCGACGTTAGCATGCGCACATTCCAGTAAAGTCTTACGATCAGTGGTAAAAAAGCAGGCGAGGTCTGCGGGCTGTTCGCGGGTCATTCCAGCGACAAATATATCGGCGTTCTTCCACTTTTCTCGGACAAATATGTCGAATTTTTCACGAGGTTCCGAAACGTAGTTGCTCTTTGCATGTATATTGTTTTTGTGGTGAAAATGAATAAAATATCATCTATTATGCAACGATAAAGCAAGAAACAAGGTCGCCGATCAAAAGGTAAGCTTCCTTCCATGTTTGTTAGTTTTAATATTGACCTTTTGTTAGCTTTCAGTGTTTGTTTTCGTTCGAAATGTTCGGTCTTCGAAACATATGGGTACTATAAAGTTGCTGACTTGCTGACACATCAATCCCAAAACTGTACGAAAATCTAAAAGGATAAGTCAACTTTTCAGCCACAAATCTAATACGACATGCACACACGATCTCGTTTGCCAAACGTTTGCCGCGGAAGTGCACAAAATTACGGATTCATCGTGGGAATATTAGGTTTTGAAAGCCCATTTTGGGCTCTGTTTTGTATTACGTTGTAAACAGAATGCTCTTTGAAGTTAAAAATAGACTGTTTATTTGTTTTCCCACGTAAATTCTAACTGTTTCTAATGAGAGAACGTAAAACAAAACTTGCAGGCTATGAAATGCGAATTCCTCTTCGGTTAAAATCGAAAAAAAACTGCGGGAAAATGATACAACTTGTTTCAATTTTGCTTTATAATTGAGGATGTGATTCTTTTCATTTCGAAACGTGTAATTTTTCGCTTATTGTTTAAACTAATAATTCGGTAGATCTAAAGGCAAGATATGATAAGCATTGACTTATAATAATACTGGCACAATACATTGAATACATGATAACAGCAGAAATTTTACTCTTAAATTTCCCCAACTTATAGTGACAACTATGATATCATGTAATTTGCCACTTCTATGCCTCAATATAGATTATTTATAAGTAAATGCTCTAGTATAATATCTAGTTTAAGTTTTGGTTTAGTATAGTATGTAGTTTAATAAGTTTTGATTTAGTATAGTGTCTAGTTTACATTTTGGGTTTTGCCGGCAAAAAGAGGCTGTTTAAACTAGAGTTTTCGGCAAGTGTTATATAAATGCGATAGCCAGATGGTAGCTGTTTTAGACTATAAGTTCTACATATTTATTAATAAATAATTGACATATGTCATGTGCTTTATGTGTTTACTTCCTATTCAGTTTTGATGTGCATCAATAATTGATGTTGGAGTGAATTTTCACTTTGCGTATTAAAGGCGCAACAGATGGTTGGCAACTTTGGAAAATGTTAGCACCGATAGAAGTTAGAGTTGCTCCTATTGGTTCATTTTCATAATCGATTTTAGAATCTTTATTAACAATTGATTCATATAGATTTCAGTCAAACTGGATGTTCTTTTGCAAGCAACGTTGCAACATTGTCCCACAATATTGCAATTTTGATAGGTAGATTGCTCTGAGCAATTTGCAAGTGACACAGACAAATTGCAAGTTAAAATTCACCAAAGATTTGTAAAAAAAGGGAAGCTCCAATCCAGTTGCTCAGACTATTGATTGGCTTCCTTTTTGCTAATAGTCCAACTAGTTTTGTCTACAAATCTTTTGTGAATTTCAACTTGCAATTTGTTCATGTCGCTTGCAAATTGCTCGGGGCAATCTGTCTATCAAAATTGCAATATTGTGGGCCAATTTGCAATGTTGCTCGCAGGAGAACATCTAGTTTGACTGTAACACGTATTGATTAATTTGGCCCCCTTATTGTCACCCAACAATCAGTCGGTATCTACGATTGAAATTGTTGTTTACTTAAGGCTATAGATTGTGCACTTTCCCGTGCAGGAAGAATTCATACAAGTAGAGAACAAAGGAAACTAGTGAACAAGGGAACACAGACCCCCCTTGGAAAACCTTCATTTGTACAATCGCTTCCTCATACTAACGCTTCCCATAAGTTTCCTCTTAACCAAACGTAATATTTCAAATCTGACTCTTTGATCAATTTGCGAAGCTGAGGACTGAATCAAAATGTGAGGACTTGAAATCTAGTCCAGTCCAAATTGGAGGATTTGAAAAATATGAATTAGTCACTACTTAATTAAAGTGAGGTGAATTAATTTTGAATCAAGTCCTAGGACTGGATCAATATCCTTCACCAGATATCCAGTATTACATAATACCTTGTTCAATTCTGATCGTTTAATTGGCTGTTTATAGTCACATGATATTGAATAGAAAATTCCATTTCCCAAGAGTGCAATGGAATACATCCAAGCAGGATAGCGTGATCCATGCACTTGGGATGTTGCTCGACTTTTGGAAAGCATAAAAATACACTCGCTGTGGCTCGAGTATTTTTACGCTTTCCGAAAGTCTCGCAACATCCCTCGTGCATGGATCACACAATCCTGCACAGAAAACCATTCGGTATTCCTTTAATGCCTGTGGTTGTTCCATGCGTGAACAAGCAAAATACAAGACGAGAACACGCTACAAACTTCCTCACGACGTAAATAGGAGGAAATTCTGTCTGTTGTAATTAGGTTAGGAAATTCTGTCTGTTGTAATTAGTAATTAGGATGAACAATTATATAATGCCACATGCTTTATCAGATATAAAGTCACTCCACGTGACACATTATGACTGGCATGATTTGCCACAAGGTTTATGAATTATTAATGAGTATTGTTAGAATTTGAATGCCCTAGCATATATTATAAATTTTGACTTATTAAGAAATTAAAATATCTTTGTAAAGTGCAAGATTTTCTGCTCTTGGGAATTTAAAGCAGCTTCTTAAACAGTTTCTTTATGCATAAAATTTACTTATTACTTATATCAAGCTTTGATGCACTTGTGGGTTCAGCAGAGTGCTGAGGCATTGAATTTCTAACAATACGTTATTTCAATAGTTTTGGGGTTTTTTGGGACACCCTGTAGAATAGATGGTTTGGAAACTCGTTAGAATAACAGCACAACTCATCTATGTTAGTCAACGTTTATGTACTATTTAAAGCACGCGTAGGAGTGTTTTTTCACATATAAAACACGACGCGTAGCGGAGTGTTTTATATGTGATAAAACACGACTACAAGTGCTTTAAATGGCTTCAAAAACGACTGATCTTATACGAGTTCATTGGTGAAGTAATTTTTAAAATAAACTTTGTCTAAACCGAGAAAATCAAAGCTAAAGTTTATGTAAATTAACATGATTTTTTATCACATATAAAACCACGACACGCTTATGTACACCCTTTCAAATTCAAATTAACCGTAATCTATTGTAGTAATTTGACAGCCGTATAATTTCTCGAATTAATGAATGCGTGAAAACACAAGTTCTTCTGCACATGGGAATTTAGGATAACTTCTATTTGTATGAACAAATACACAACTCAAAGAAAAATGTTTAAATTAAGAATTATTCAAGTCTGCATAAGATATAAAATGGGCCAGCTTACTGCAGAGCAACGAATATTTAAAAGTTAACGCTAATTTGAAAGGGTGCATGCATTTTTTTGATACACCCTGTATATCTGATACAAAACAATTAAATTCAATTTTCTCACCAAATATCATTCACTTGTTTCAAATTGTTGAAGAATATAAATTTTCTCATCAAGACGTTTCACAAGCAAGCCATTTACAATATTCTTGCCTTCGGCTGGAATTTGTATATCCTATACAACTATATAATAAATAATGAAGCCGCGTTCGTTTTATCTCGCCGTGTTTTTCCATTTTCGGCCGCGGTACCACAAATGTCAATTTCATTTTTAGGTTCAAAATCATGGATATGAACGGGGCGGCTAACTGCCAACAACATGATGGCCCGAGGGAACTCGAAATATTCTCAGATGAACAGGTCGAAGAAGTGATGGAATCTCTGGAATATTTCAAGAGCAAAATCGAACAGCTTCAGGCGTATTGCGAGCAAGTGAACCAGAATAAAATGCAGGTCGATGAGAATCTTATCGAACAGAAGCGAAAGCATCATGAAGAATTGGCGAAGTATCAAGAGGAAATTAGCGCGTTGAGGAATGCTAATATTCAGTTGATGGCTGGAAAGATCGCTTCTCCAGGTATATAAACAGAGCTTGACCCTTTAAGTTTCATTGCACCCTAATGTGCCCTGGTTAATTATTTTACTCTGTCTAATACCAGACGATTTTAATACTCAAGGGGAGAGCGCTGGGGGTTCGATGGGTCAATCAGACTGCCCATGTGTCGAGTTAACCCATTAAGTTGCTGGGCACTCTAGTCCAGTATTTTCACTATTTTGCTCTGTCTAACACCAGACGATTTTACGCTCTCATGTGTTCAGTATAGGACTCAGGCATTCAAATTATAACAATAAGGTGAATTTCTAAAGGTCCTATTTTTTGAGACGCCCTGTGTAGTTAGTACAAAACCAGAGGTACAAAACTAACGCCACGAACTGGCTACGAAAAATTTCTCCAAGCTCTTCGTAAACTTTAGATAAAAAAATTATGATCGGTAATTTCAGTGGACAAAAGCCTTAGATATAGGGTCGCGGGAAAACCGGAAGCCCAGGTATTTTTTAGCCTAACTTTGTGCCATCAATAGTTCTGCTTAATTCAGGCTATATTCACACTGTACCGGGGTAGCTTTCCGTTGCGACGTGAAAAAAACGCCTATCCGTACCTTTTAGGAACGCTATTTTCAGGGGAATTATTGCAACGGAGAGATGTTGTTTCGCTCAGCTTCTGAAAGTTGTACATTTCGTATCGGATAGATGCTTTTTTGCGCCGCTACGGAAAGCTATCTGGTATAGTGGAAACGTGGCCTAAGATGTTTGTGGTGTTACTCTGAGGCAGCGTTTACACTGTACCGTTTTCGTAGCGTTCTCGTATTGTTCTTAATCCTCAAGGGAACGCAAGACAATAGTCTAGTTCTCTCGAACAATACGAGAACGCTACGAAAACGGTACAGTGTAAACGCTGCCTGAGTGTGCATCCACACCGGGCAAGCTGAAAAGTTTGCCTGACCACATTGGGATTCGTACCCTCGACCTTTGGGATACTAGTCCAGTACTCTGCCGACTGAGCTACGAGGTCAAGTCGAGTTGGTGATATATTAGGAGATAGTATTGGTGATAGTATTCACCTGAATACATTGATATCTTAGAATACATTGATATCGAAGGAACTAGACTCTGTTCCGAAATATCACCAACTCGAACCGACTGGGTCCTCGTAGCTCAGTTGGTAGAGCGTTGGACTAGTATCCCAAAGGTCGCGGATTCGATTCCCACCGTGGTCAGGCAAACCTTTCAGCTTGCCCGGTGGATGCACACTCAGAGTAACATCAGTGATGTTGTGATGTTACATCACAAACATCCTATTCATCTGAGTACATAACACCAACACACACAGAAATCATCGCACCCTAAGATATTATCACTTCGTATTTTAGAGAAGAGAGGCAATTTTTCAGTGTCCGCATTGAGCTGTGCTATTGATTCTGAGAGTGCAGAGGCAAGGATACAAGATATGTCATCAAAGGTAACACGCACAGATTTTATGTAAACTGCAGCTAATTTTTGCTATCGAAACATTGTCAGGATGAAAATAAATGTAGATGGGCTTTTGTAGGTGGAAGTTTGAATTTTATACATTAACTTTAGGGAGCGGTCATTATTTATGGCGGGCAGTTGCGCCGAAGATTTTTGCTGATCTAACCATTAAATGTCCAAAAAAAAATTTTCCCAACTTCAAATGTCAATGAAAAAATAAATACCTACCCCTGACCAAAAGCTTTACAAAAGGATACCATTCAGTTGTTACACATGTCGTTTACTACTTCTGTGACATGAGTTTGATAACTGCTTGTGTTTTCTGCAGTCTAAAGTTTCATGTTGCCTGGATATGTACTTTCTTTGGAGACACCATTTGCCTCCTGACAAATCGGAAAATGATCAAGATAGTGACTCTGGTACATATTGTATTGACATACGACTGTTGACATTGCTTTTTAGTCTTCAATATCTGAGTGAGTCGTGCTTTGGAAATGATTACCCAACCCTTGAGTCGTTTTGTTTTTCATTCACTCAAAATTTTCATTCACTCAACCTTTTACTCACTCAAAATTTTGTTTACCTCTTTTTGTCTCTTCGGTGCCACCCCCTGCCTAATTTTTACCAAGAAAAACACTTCTCATCGGTGCCACCCCGCGCCATAAATAATGACTACTCGCTTATCTTAAATAATCATTATTTAGGTGCGAAGTTTGGAGTTAACACTTGCTGAAAAAGACAAGCACGTCTCAGTAATGGAATGGCAGATCATGGACCTCGAAGCAACAATAGCGACACTACAGGCCGAGCGAGATCAACTAGTCCTGGAACTAGAGCTACGACACACCCACGAAAACATTGTCCAGGGTGACGAGCCCCTGGGTGACATAGATGGGGATGAGGACTTCGATAGTGGGCTCCCTGACTCTCATAGAAAACAAAACCCCACAAACTCGAGGCGAAGCCACAGTGATCTCTGGGGAAATGGGAACGAGTGTTTATCTTTGAGACAAATGTTGAGCCTTTCGGCCGAGTGGTCAGTGAACGACGGCCCGGTGCGCATGCGTAAACCGCTGCAAAGACATTTCAGCGACTATGTCAAGAGGGACGGCCGTGTTCGGAGCACGGACTTCTCGCGACCGAACACGACCCACAGTCTGGAGGATTTTGACAATTTAAGCGAAGTCGACAGCGGCTTAGGTCTCTGCAAGCTGACTCGAACCATGAACTTTTGCGACATTTTAGATGCTGACGAATACAGCAACATCCATGTCGCAGATAACAGATTAAGCTTCACCACTGAGTCTGTTTTGGTGGAACCTGGCGAAGAGAATGGCTCCCCTCTGCAACCGTTGTCGAAAAAATGGGCAACTTTTGAAAACGGTTTAGGAAACTCCCTTGAGGAGGATATTCTAGGAAATGGAGAAATTAAGGTTTCTCAGAATTCTGAGGCATCCCATGGGGGTAATGGCGTCTCCCATCCCCCTGGGGAAAATGAGTCCCTTGGGAGTTCGACCAGTGATTTTAGCTCGGCTTTCCATTCCAGTCAGGATATTCTGGTCAGCTCCATGGAGGAGCCATGGGTCTCGTCAACTGTCAGTGTTTCTGAAAGTACTCCTGTACGGGATGAGGAGAAGAAGAAGCTCTCTAAGAAAGCGATTTCAAAAAGTGATAGTTGTATTTTGCCGTCAAGATCAAAGTCGCCGCCGTCGGATAAGGAAGATATGTGGAATTTTACACCCGATAGTATTGTCAATGTTTCCACAGGTTAGTATATCAACAGCGTAAATGTTGCTCCAGTACTAAGAGTATTACTACAGGAGGAAATCTAGATTGAACTTTACTAGATAGCTCTATCGTTTCTAAACTGTTCTTCCTAGAGGTCCAGTAAGAGCCACCCCTTATAAGCTCCAGTGTTACTGCAGGAGGAAACCTAAACTAACTTATGTTTATTTTATTTATCAGTTCTAAACCGTTCTTCCTGGAGGTCCAGTAAAGGTCATCTCTTATTGATCCAGTGTTACTACAGGAGGAAACCTAAACTGAACTAACTTTATTTCCACTGGGTAGTTCTATCAGTTCTAAACTGTTCTCCCTAAAGGACCAGGAAGGATCATCCCTTATTGATCCTGTGTCACTACAGGAAGAAACCTAAACTAACTTTATTTATACTGAATAGCTCACCAATTCTAAACTGTTCTCCCTAGAGGTCTAGTAAGGATCATCTCTTTTATTGATCGATTGTTGCTACAGGAGGAAACATGAACTGAACTAACTCTATTTATACTGGATAGTTCTATCTGTTCTAAACAGTTGTCTCTAGAGGTCCAGTAAAAGTCATCCCTTAAAAACTATCGAAGCAAATAAATACGTCTATGCCCCCTGCTTACTTCAGAGGCAATGGGCAGCTGTCTAACCACATCTGACATCCTTGCTTCACTTACTGGCTTTAGGAGAATATAACTGATAGAGCTATCCAGCACAAGGACATGGAAGCCATATGTCTGTCAAAGTGTTCAAAAGAGACTCGTGTGTCAACTAAACTTTTTGTTCCCTAGGTGAAATTTTAATCCCTTCATTAGTGGAGACGCCACCGTCGCCATCACTTAAAAAATCACACTCCTTTACATCAAGTATTGAGATCGTGCTAAAGAGCCCACAATCACCGGTGACATCCCAAGACTCCAGTGACGGTGAAGAGAGGTCAGTTGTGGACAATGTTGAACAAACGGTAGATTCTATGGATAACAGCGAGGATAATGGAGTAGAGGGGGCAAAATTGACCCCTGAGGAACCCCAGGCTTCTGAGACTGTTGTATTACGAAAAAAGTCCGGAAAGAGTCCGACCCCCCGGGAAAAACATCACGGGAAATCAAAATCGGCATGCGAAGGGTCGCCCTCTGAAGAAAATACGGAGGGATTGGACAGTAGGCATAAGAAAAGTCTGAGTGATCCAATCAAAAAAGGGGGCGAGAAACGCGGACGAAGGAAGTTGATGGAATATCAGAAATGGCAGAAATATGGACGCCACGGTAAGCCGCCTGGTGATCTGAAGATTTCTGAGTAAGTATCAATATCATTGTGGTGATTTGGGAGCTTAAAGTGCACCTAACCTCATTATTTTTATCATTTTTTCCCTCCCTCCCCTTCCATAAATAATGACCGGTCCCTAAGACGTCCGTCAGCTATATTGAATGCAACATGCCGCCAAAACAGACATTTCCCATTATAGACCAATTTTAAAACTTGGCAAGGAAATGCAAATTAATCACCACAGCTAGAAAGAGCATTCTAAAATGAGTAAAATTGCAAAGTTTGGTTGCGAAATGCGGAAAATATAGCCTTACAAAGTTTGCAAATTTTGTATACTTTTGTATTGCGTGCGGAAATCGCTACCATTTTCGGCCCAAATGTGGTAGCAATTTCGGCACGCAATAAAACGTTTTCGCAACCAAACTTTGCAATTTTACTAATTTTAGTATGCTTGTTTTCGGGAATATACTTTTTTTGCCAAAATAAAAAAATAGTCTATAATGGCCGGAATTGTCTATTATATAATAACTACAGTGAAACACGCAATTTGATTGGTCAATAGCCGTGCAGGATCAGACAATCCTGCACGGGAAATTCTGAACAGAAATTCTTGCACATAATTTTACAAATATACTCGCATTGTAAAGTTTCATTGTACGATACTTTTCGACTTTGAAGTAAGTTTCCAATTATTGAGACGTTGGTTTAGTTGTATGAATAAATTTCTGATCGATACATTTCTCTATTCGGCAAGTAGCAACGCGAGTAGCGTTGAAATTCATCAGACCATGGCATGTAAGTACAACATCTCTCGCTTCAAAGTTGATCAAACGCTTCGCAATCTTCACATATTCAGCTCGAGAATCTTCAAAATTACTTTGGCTCTCTGTTTAGCGGGTTTTCCATTTCAAATTTCGTATATCTTATCGAAAAAGTCCCTGTATTTTCGCTGTATATTTTCGCGAATTTGCGATCAAATTCTGTTCACATTTGTTGTTGTTTTCAATAGCGTGGAGTAGCGATTCTCTGATTGGTTAATTCACGAATGTTGTGAGAACTGCACATTTCATCAGTAATTTTAATCATGTTAAGCGTCGTTTCACTGTAGTAATTTTATAAAACAATTACCAAATGGTTTTCCCGTGCAGGATAGCATGATCCATGCACTTGGGATGTTGCTCGACTTTCGGAAAGCGTAAAAATACACTCGCCTACGGCTCGTGTATTTTTAAGCTTTCCGAAAGTCTCGCAACATCCCGCGTGCATGGATCACGCAATCCTGCACGGAAAACCATTCGGTATTCCTTTATTAGTTACACCAATTTTTGGGTGACGTCCGAATTGAGAAAAACTGTTCTGCTAATCGGTATTCGAAAAGCAGAAAATGTATGGTCAAGCAGAATTTTTTTTAGGGTGATGCTGGACTTCTCTAGGAGTGGGAGGGGGATTGGTGCTAGACATCACTAGGTGGGGAGCCGCACTCCCCTGTACCCCACTTTAGATATGCCCCTGATTAATTTCACTTTCTTTTTAGCTGTTAACAACAATGGAATTACTATTAAATGGTAAAATGTCTGTTAAGGAAGCTATCTGCTACAAGGCATTTTGTGGCCGACAGTATGAAAATTTATAGTAAAAGAACCTCGAACAGTTACGTGGTAAAATTTGTACATAATAAATTCAGTTTTCAGAAGGGATTTGGACTTCAAACTATATATAGACTATATTAGTTCATTTGTTTTGTTTTGTTTGTATTATAGGCTGTAAATTCATTTGGAAATTATCGTTAATGGTTGTATGCTACTGACAGTAAATGTATTATTTTATAGTTGAAAGGTGTATAAATATATTAGAGTATATACATATGAATCAGAATGTTCAAAGTTACAAAATGATCATTGTTCGTGACTCGTTCTTTAGAAGGACGATTTCTATAGTTTTATTGTCTTTCATTGTTATAATCAACCAGCCACGAGGCTGGATGGTATAGGTAGATGATGACCCAAATCTCCTATACTATATATCACAAAACGATATTCATCCGCAAAAAATCTCGATATTTAGTCCAGTTACCATATTCTTCGTGCAGTTTTGCTCATAAAAATAGTGGCCGGGGGCGGGGGTATTCTTTGTTATTTTCAACTTCGTTTTTCTCTGTCAACAACCAGTTACTATTATGAGATCAGTTGGCCATAGTGGTTCACTTAGATTAACCTGAGTATCAGGCCGTACTTTTTAGGGCACAGGCACGCCTGGTCGTGGGCGAAGGGGAGAAAAGTACGGCCTGACACAAAAGTGGCATTTTGCCTGGTTGTTCAGTCCAGAATCTGGACTGAGCGCTGATTGGCCGATTAGACAAACGATTTTTAAAATCTGTCATTTGATTGGCTGGTGCTAATTAGATTATACTATTGTTGTTGATATATTTTATAACGATCACAACTACAATTATAGCCGGCCCACTAAACGGCTGAATTTAAATTAAAACTGCAGTAAAATTAGAAAATAATCGCAAATTAGCGAAATATATTGCAAATGTAGCTTATATTAAATCGCCATCAGATTGCACTATCGCCTGACGTATAGTTATAAAGTATACTTAATATATATATATATATATACTTTATAATTATACGTCACTGTTTGTTGATAAATACGGCAAGCGCCATGTAAAGCTCATTGTAGTCACTGAAACCTCTGCGGGGGAGAGAGCAATCGGGTGGCGATTTAATATAAGCTACATTTGCAATATATTTCGCTAATTTGTGATTATTTTTGTTAATTTTATAAGTTCATTGCAGTTTTAATTTAAATTCAGCCGTTTAGTGTGCCGCCTATGCTATAATTAGATTGTTGTTGTCGTTGTGTGAAATTTAAATTTCTCCTGCGACATTTTGATTGGATACTAAATATAAATTTTGCTGTGGGCGGAAAGCGATCAGGTTAAGTTTTGTGTCAGGCTCTATTTGTAAAATAGAGCCTGATACTCAGGTTAGATCGGTATCGGCCGATACCGATACCTATTTCGATACCAAAATGAACACAAAATTTCAATTTTCGATACCGGAACTGCATAATACTTAAATTGCTAGTATCGGCCACTTGCGATACCTGCCGGTTAACGGAAAAACATTTTACATTACTATATGTAACCTAAATAAAGCTATATGTAAACCAAAAGCCCGAAACGTAATAAATATTTTCTATACATGACTTGGCGCACCACATTTGGAATATTAAGAGTTATTTTAGTGGTTCATTAAGTCTTATTCAACCAAGAAGTGAAATTAAACAAGTCGTTTAAAAAAGGGTGCAAGTATCGAACGATACCACGTCAGTAATCGATACCGATACCGCTGTTTGTGGTATCGCTGGTATCGAATACTGAGTACTCGGTATCGCCCATCACTAGAAGGGAGAATTAGGCTATGTTTACATTGTATCGGATCGGATTTGCGTCCGACGCAAAAACCATACCGGATAGGGCTTCTGTTTACATATGAAATGTTGTTATCGTCTCAATTTCTGCAACGAACCGGTGGTGCGGCGGTTCGCTCTTCGAAGTGGTGCGCGGTGTATCGGATCGGTTTTTGCAACGCTCTCATTGTAATGTAAACACCAGTCGGAGCAATTTCGGTTCAATCTGGCAAACAACAACTTACTATTCTAATAATATATAGAAGAAAATACGACGGCATAGATGGGCGGGGCGGAAGCTGTTTACACTTGGGCCGTAACTTTTCGCGAACGAAACAAAAACTGATCCGATACAATGTAAACATAGCCTTAAACTAAAGGGTTGAAACTTCGACTAGATGACATTTCTAAATGCCTTAAAATTCACAATTTATTTGTATTTTCGAATATTTTTTTGCAGTTTCTGTGTCTTTTTGGATATATCTTCACAACTGATGTAGTAGATTCAATAAACGATTGATTTTTCGTATGTTTTTACATGAAACACTCGAAGGGTTTTTTTCGCACAATGTGTTCCATAAGTAGGTTGTTCTCGTGACGTCAAGTATAATGAGTCCAAGCCATTTAAAAGGTTTACAGAACTTCGAGAGACGAAATAATAGATCAAGGGATTCAAGTACGTTTTTAAAAATAAATACAATATTTTTTCAATCCTAACTCACATTGGGGCCCCGTGCGAAATTTCCGGAGAACAACCTACTTATGGAACACATCAAACGATGAGCCGCCGAAGTTTCAACCCCTTATCTCTTCTGTGCCTTTAGTTTAATTCAGGGTTTAATTTTCCCTTCTTTTGCCGGCTTCGTCTTTTCGCGCCCGCGGTCCTTACTTGTCAGCGATCATCTATACTTCGTGAAACGTCATGTAGAGTGATAGTATAATGACTCCAAGCAGTTTAAATTCTTTAAAATGTTTACAGAATTTCGGGAGAAGAAATAATCGATTATCAAGGGATTCGAGTAGGTTTTTAAAAATAAATGCAATATTATTTCAATCATAACTCATAGTGGGGCCCCCTGTGATATAACTTTACTTGTTGGGCCTATCGCATTTTAGTACTGGGGGGGGGGGGGCTTGTCGCGCTCGTATTCTGCTTTTCCGCTTTATAGCACGGGGAAAACCTTTTAAGATTTAAAAATCTTAATTGAAATAGCTTTGTACTGTATGTATCATGTACAGTAATGTGCGTATTTGTATATATAGCCCCAGCGAGTTAACGCTCCGTAGAGCGTCTTGTTTGTAATAATTTCCATCACTTTTTCTTATAGAAACGTAGAATTTTGATAAACATTTGTTTATTCCGTCAATATTCATGTCTTCAAACTCATTTGTGAATTCTGACTGTCGTTGAAACAAATCTGTTGTAGAAAATACTTTTTTTACAAACGTAAACAAATGTCTAAACTATTGTACGGCAACTTAAATAAAACGGTGTTTTATGCTAAATAAAGTTAAGCAGAATTCTGGAACGTAGTTTCCCATCTCAAAATACTTTTAAGCCAAATTTTGTCACTTCTTTCGTGCTTTTAGGTACAGTATTTTCTTTAAAATTAGTAACTTATTTCTTTGAAAAAACGCTTAGGTGATTATCGCGTAATAATCCGAGGTCGCTTGACCAATCAGCGCCCACAATTTTCGATAATCACCTTTGCAGTGCATAATGTGTCATTAGCAGTGCATAACCATATTGACTATGCCTATGGGTAGCTTGTTTGTGCAGCGGATGACTCATTTGTTAGGAACTTGTTTTGACGTCACATCGCAAACAAGCAAGCATATATAAAGACGACGACGTAAGCGAATTTCACTTCGAGAATCATTGAATACATTCACAGATCTCGGGAAAATCGCATTCATGAATGATGTTGAACGATGTTATTCTTTATATTGCGAAATTTCGGTAAACTTGTGAAAAACTTGAAAGAATATAAGACGAAACTATACTTCGCTATCAAAGTTTCTGTCATCAAAATCGAAAATGACTTTAATCACAGAAACCAAAACCTTGTAAGCGAACCTTTAAAGTTCAGAAGATATCTCTATTTTCGGCAAGTTGTCGGCTGTTGTCCGTTCGTCAAACTGTCCTTTCGACAAAATGTCCGTTCGGCAAAACGTCCGTTCAGCAAAACGTCCGTCGGCAAAATGTCCGTTCGGCAAAATGTCTTTCGGCAAAGTGTCTTTCGGCAAAATGTCCGGCCACCGGAGCGTAAGCCAGGGGCGAGGGTACTAATTCCGCACGGCTATTTACCTCTAGGGACAGGAAAGCATTAGCGAAGTCTAACATTCATCAATAATCGTGGGCGCATGGCTATGTTTCACTGGGTTCACTGTTCATGGGTGGTCATCTTCACTGATCTCAAAAATATGGCGGACTGTCTTGAATAGCGAACGGTGATTGGCTAAATTTAAAATTTACTTTATTGTTATTGTTATTGTATTTTAATTTCACATCCCTTAAAAGGCTTTTCAGCGAAATTTTACATAATTGATCTAAATTTTTATACACTGTAATAATAGAGAGACACACATAACAACACACAGTCACACAACACACACACACACACACACACACACACACACACTTGGTAGTACTACACAAATATATATGCTATTTACATCAAAATGTCTTAAGATTG